>PVKH010025750.1:0-13356 GCA_004027955.1 Chaetophractus vellerosus | reverse complement strand
AGACCATGGTAAGAGATCTGGCCTCCCTGGTAGATTGGCATAGGAAAGACCCTTTCCTATGCTTTGATGATAATGAAGGAGACTCATTTCTTCGTACCTTTATGTTTTGTCACTTTACTTGAAGTTCTCCCTGTGATACCGAAACATGCCTTTTTCTGGTACCATTTGACTGCTGGGGTGTTGGGGAATGACGAGTTTTTTGACACTATAGTTGCTGGAGGCAAAGGCCGGTGAGTTTGCCTTAGAGGATTTGTTGAAGGAGATCACCTATGCATTTTTTGAGGGGGACTGGATGTCCCTTTGGGAGGCTTCACTGCTGATGACCAGGAACAAGGCAAAGATGATGATGAGCTACTTCCAAACAAGAATGCTCATGAGCACCTTCTTCATCACAATGGAGATCTGCTCCTTCTGTGCCATGGTGGGGGAGGCATTCTTGGTGGTATTCTTTGAGGAGAAGGCTACCTTCTTGGTGTTGGCCACATTCTAGGTGAATATGATCTTGATCAAGATATATGGTGCAGTCTATGCTTAGTATGACATGAAGAAGGACTGTGACCAGGACCTTGATTTGGGGCATGACCAAGATTTTGATAGAGTCTTCTTTCCTTTTCTTATTTGGATTTTTTTCTGGAGAAGTTTCTTTAGGTACTGGTACAGGTTCAGGCTTGGGTACTTTCAGGATGTGTCTAGTAAAAGTGGCTTCTTGTACTTAAAGTTCTTTTACTTTCCCTGAAATTTCTGGGAGCTCTGGAAATTTCTCTTTTTCTGGAGCAGGGGAAGAACTGTAGCTCTTGGTATTGTGGTAGGGAGATGGAGAATGACTGTGCTTTCTCCCTCTACTGGCAGGGGAAGATGTATTCCAGTGGAAGGAGATCTGGATTTGCCTCTTCTTGAGCTTCAAAACCTTTCCCTTTTTTTCTGCTGCTTTCTTTTTCTCCTTTGTCCCTCTTATCTTTGTCTTCATCTTGCTTTTTCATAGATGCCAATTTTTGTTGCTCAAACTGTCTCGGTATTTTTTTTTTATTCAGCTAAAGGAAAGCAGAAGGAATTCCAGCAATGTTTTCTTGCACAAAAAACAGCAGGACCATAGTTCTCCCATAAATTCTCTGGGATTTTTTTTCCATTCGAAAACATAGTCAGGTTGATTTGTATCATTTTGGAGTCTGGATTCTTCACTCACAGCTGAATATAAACTCAATCACAACATGGTCTACAAATCCAAAGATTTCCATTACTCATTTTGTTATTCATGACTTTATAACATCCAAATTTACTTTGCTTATGCCTACCTTTTTTTCCTATACATTCTGCGAATTTCAGCTGCTTCAGTAGCCTCCTCTCTTTGTTGCTAGACAGAATATACAGTTTTTTAAAAATTTTAATTTTTGCTAATTGGAAGACTTAATATGGTTTATTTATTTTTTTAAATATATTTTTTATTTCTTTTTAAAAGCTACTTAGATCAAATAAAATGCTACATAAAAAAATAAAAAGGATTCCCATATGCCCTACTCTTCACATCTCACACTTTTCCCCACATTAACAACTTCTTTCATAGTTATGATACATTCATGGCAATTAATGAACATATATTGGAGCATTGCCACTAACCATGGGTTATAGTTTACATTGTAGTTTACACTCTCTCTCACTCAATTCTGTAGGTTATGGCAAGATATAAAATTACATGTATCTGTCATTGCAATGTCATTCAGGGGAATTCCAAGTCCTGAAAATGCCCCCATATTACCTCTTTTTCCTCTCCCTGACTTCAGCACCTCCAATGGCCACTGTTTCCACATCCACTCTAGTCCTTATTTTATTCCCCAATCCTAAGGATTCTGGGATGGTGATGACCAATCCACCTCTAATTGAGAGGAGGCTTCAATCCCATATGGCTGATGGATGGGACTCTCTTGCTTGCAGTTGTAGACTTTCTTGGTTCCTTGGTGTGGTGGTTGTCCATCCTCACCTCCTTGTTAGTTGCCCTGGGTGAGTCCAGTGAACTGGAGAGTAGGTGCTGCAACTCCGCTGATGCTCAGGGATCAGCTGGCAAGTGGACAGCCCAGAGATTCAAGTCTTTTGGATGTACACATACCACCTCCAGGACCAACCATAGGTTCAAATGAAAGAAACAGAAGAGGCCTGTGAAGAGAAGTCACATCTGAGTCCAGCTCTGTCACACTTGAGAGCACAAACTCCAAAGTAGAGCCTGCTGGCAAAGCACCAAACTCTGGAACTTTCTGCCCTGACCTTAGGACCTGGGTGTCTCCAGAGCCATCAGGAGCCCTACTATTTGGGGTAGTATCTACTTTGGCAGTCTATAATATCCTGCTGAGACATGCAAAAGCATTACCTCTCTGATGACCTCCTGACTCATTTTGAAGTCTCTTAGCCATATAAACTCATTTGTCTTTACCTTTACCCCCTTTTATTCAAGGTCTTTTTCCAGTTGTATCACCAGCTGATGCTTGGTAGTAATCCCTTGGTGGCAGGGAGTCTCATCCCTGGGAGTCATGTCCCACGCTGGGGGGTAGGTAATGCATTTATATGCTGAGTTTGGCTTAGAGAGAGGCCACATTTAAGCAACAAGAAGGCTCCCAGTAGGTAACTCTTTGGCACCCTACAGCACTAGGATAAGTTGCAATGTCAAGAGCAAAGGCTCATAAGCATAGTTGTCAATATCAAGGGCCCATCAACAGACCATCCTTCTTCACTAGTCATTGCACCTGTACTTGGGGGACTGCTGCTGTTCCATTAGAGCATGTGGCAGGGCTCCCCAGGATGGGAATTCAATATTCTTTAATTTGTTGTGTGACTCTACCCACTGTGGCAATGCCCCATGAACACCTGAAGACATTTATACAACTTATATGTATTCCCAGGTGAACTTTCTCCCAAATATTCTCCATCACTGATACCCTATACCAATGATCATCTCCTGCTACAATTGTAACCCTTATGTGATCTAAAACCTCTTCAAAAATGAAGCCAAGAATATCACCCAATATAATTCATTGGAAAATGAAATAATGATAGGTTTAAACATAAGAAATAAAATACATAATAATTTAGAAGAACCAAAACTAAAATAAAGTAAAAAGAGAAATTGGGCTATTAAAAATTAATGAAAAATATTTTAAAAAATAAAAAGTTTTTTGATGTTTTCCTTTCATCACTGTAATATCTGTCATCCTGTATGTACATTTTTTTCCATTTCTTCCCCAGTGTCTTACTCTTTTTCATTTTGCCTTCAAAGAAGTTATAGGTCATAGTAAAATCACATACAGAATATAGGGGACTCCCATATACCCAACATCCTCCCCCTTTTCCCCTTTCCCCTATTAATAGCCTTTTTACATGTGGATGGTACAATGGTTACAACTGATGTACAAATATTGAAATACAGCTACTAAACATGGTCAATGGTTTACATTATGGTTTACATTTTAGACCTTACACGTTTATAATATTTTGATGAAATTTAACATAGCCTGTATCCATCATTGCAGGATCATGCAGAACACTTCCATTACCCCCTAAGTACCCCCTCTTCCATCTTTTTTATTCCTCCCTCCCCCTTCCCTCAGGGCCCTTGGCGACCATCAGTTTTCACTCCTTGAAAAACAAGATTCATAGATACTTGCAGCAACGCTGTGGGCTTGACGCAATAGTCTGTCCTCCCCAATTAGGAACTGCCCATGTTCTTAAGAGACACCCTCCCCTCTGTTTGAGAACATACCAGACCTTCCCAGGATGGGAGACCAACTACTTCCCACTCATTATTTGGGTGTCCACCCACTGATATAGCACACTATGACAAAATGATCACTTGCACAATCTCTAGAAGTACTGCCCCAGGTGCGCCCTGTCAAAAATACCCCCCCATCCAACACCCTAAACCAGTACCCCTTCCTTGACATATTGTCAAAAGAACTTTCCCAACATTGTGGTTTCAACCATGTACCTGCCAATCTCCACTGTTCACCTGCTCTGTCCCCTCAGTTCAATGGACCATACAACACATCCTCCCCACATTACCCATACTCAGTGATGGTAGTTCCTTTAGGTGCCTTTTTCAGGACACACAGCTGCTTGGTAGTAAACAAAGAAATCAGGATACCTGATATCTGCTCTAGTTGTTTTATTTATCTAATTTGTTCATTTTTTATCTCTTCCCCCACAATCATTTAATAAAACTTTACATGACAAACTAAATCTCCCTTTTTATGTGACTTTCAAATATACTTAAATGATCACAGTTAAAATCATACTAATAAACTTACTAGGTTTTATCAGTTGTCATTTATTTATTTTATTTGTATATACATGGATAGATATGTAGTGGATATTATTAAATCAAATGTAATGGAGATTATTATTAAAATCTGTATTTTATTAGACATTGTTCTTATTCTAAGGGCCCTATCATTGCTTGCCCACTTCAAACGCTTTCTACAGTGTAATCTTGCCCTTTTACATTTGATTAGCCAAAAGAATAAGATTTATAATTATATAATATCTAATTGAAAGATTAAATGTTCATGCACATGTTCTTACTCTGAGACTGTTGGAAATGTATGACACTGCTTATTATGGTCTATTTTCTATTTCTAAATTGAAGAGTGTATCTGTATTTTTCTTAAGGAAATAAACTTATTTGTAAATTTTCTATAAAATCCATTCATAGCACCTAAAACCACACACACAATTTCTATGTTAAATGAAAAATATGAAAACAATTGGAATTGGCATTATTTTTATTCTTTCTATTTCACTCTTTTTTGGATTCTCATTAAAAACGGAAAGCACAAAGCTCTTGCCTATCTTTTCTCGTATTGATGGAGCAGGAGATTGAATTTTTCTGTCTCTTGTTTCTTTCCTAGCAATTTTCTAATTATCCCAGTTTCTTATAAAAATGAAATCTGTGTTTTGTGGCTTCTAGGGAGCTCAGACTGTCTCTCTGTGTAGAAACAAAATATGATTTTGATATATTCAGGTTATAGTTGGCTTATATATCATGGGAACAACTCTCTGTAGGGCCTTTTAAAGTTGGTATTTGCATTTAAGAGTTCTGTAAACCTGTTATTTCTAGCCTTGGCTGACCTGAAAAAAAAAGACTGCAACTACAGAATAGCAGGGTTTGCAAGAAAATGTGGATCTCATTTTTGTGATGTTATTTTTGTTTTCTTTCCTCTAAAATAATCATGACCAGTATCCAAACAACAGTTAAGATAATAGCTTCATGCTGTGCCTTTGCAGAATGACAAGAGAAGACAGAACTCCTTTTATCTAGAGCTTTGAAGAATACCAGACATACTCACTGTCCCTCACAATTGACCAAACTAATGAGTTTAAAGATTCAGGACATTAGTTCGGACCAAAATGGCATTTTGTTTTGTGTAAAACTTTTGTCTGTTTATATGTTTGGTCTAGATCAAGCCAAATCAAGTGTTGGAAGAAACATAGGAACCAATCCTTGGAATGACTTAGGAATTAGTGTTTTGAAAGTTGCAGGGCTCCAAGAAGAATTACTTACCTCAAAGTCATGTATACTGCACAATTTCTTAGGGCATCATTTCCATAAACCAGGGGTCAAAATAATTTCTCTGTAAAGGGACAAATTATAAATGGTTTAGGTTTTCCAGGCCACATATGGTCTCTGTCACATATCTTTATTTGCATTTTTATAGTCCTTTAAAAATAAAAAATAACTTTGTTCATGAGCCATAGAAAAATAGGTCATTGGCCATATTTAACCTCCAGCCTGTGGTTTCAAACCTCCTAACATAGACTATTCGTTACAAAACTGTGCGTGGTAACCTTCATAATCTGAGGGTTGAGTGATTGTGCTGCTAAAGAAAGAAGTATTTTTTAATACTTTTTAACATTAAAAAATACTTTAGATTATATATATGTTACATAAAAAATATAGGAGATTCCCATATGCCCCACTCCCTCCCCCTCCCACACTTTCTCACATTAACAATACTCTTCATTAATGTGGTACATTTGTTAAAATTTATGAACATATATTGGAGCATTGCCAGTAGTATAGATTATAGTTTACATTGTATTTTACACTCTGTCCTGTACAATTTTGTAAGGTATGACAAAATATATAATGGCTTGTATCCATCATTGCAACATCATTCAGAACAATTCCAATGTTCTTGAAAATGCCTCCGTATTACACCTGTTTTTCCCTCTCCGTCCCCTCAGAACCTCCAGGGACCACTGCCTCCACATCAATGATAAAAGTTCTTCCATGGCTAGAATAACAATAAGTCTATAGTAGAATAACAGTAAGTCTACTCTAGTCCATCATTCATTCTCCAATCCTGAGGATTCTGGGATGTGGGACTATCTTGCTTGCAATTGCAGACACTCTCTGTTCCTTGGGATGGATGTTGTTCATCATCATCTCCTTGTTAGTTTTCCTGGAGTCCAATGAACTGGAGAGTAAGTGTTGCAACTCTGTTGAGATTCAGGGCCCAACTGGCCATGGACAGCCCAAAGATGTAAGTCTCTTGGACATGCACCTAACAACTCTAGTGCTAACTATAGGTTCAACTAGAAGGAGTAGAAGAGTCATGTGTAGGGAATAGAATGTATCAAAGCCTATGCTAAATACCTTATTCTAGGTTCAAACAATGAGAAATAGTGTCATAGTTATTTTCTTCATGGAACTTATGGCCAAGTGCTCTAAAAAGAAATTTAAAGTGTGCAATGAGACTACACTGCATGGAGGTGCAAAACATTCCTCTTTGAGAATATGATGTTTACATTTTAACTTGAAAAATAAGTCACACTTTGACACATGAACTGTGATGTAAGCAATACAAATCTGATATCCAAGTAGGGAGATATAGAAAGAAACCAGGTATATCTGGGTTTAGAGAACAGGGCACACCCTGAATTGGAAATATTAGATTTTATCAAAATATGTTTATTTGATGTAATGGATTTGGTGAAGTCACCTATGGAGAAAATAGAGAAAGAGAAGAGGGCCTAGGAAACAGTCTTAGGGAGAACCAATATTTAATGAGTTGAGGGGGATTAACTTCCCAGGATACTGAGAGACACTGTCTAAAAGGAAAGGAGCAAATCAGTTAACTTGGGATCACAGAAGATAGGAAAGAAATTGTTTTGCAAAGTAAAGAGTAATCAGAAGAGTTCATCTGTGTTAAAATGAGATTCAACTGTGATAAATGTGAAGTTAAGATAAAAAGGAGCTATATGGGAATGGTATGGCTGAAGGATGGATTGTATATCTTTAAGCCACACACATAAGGGCAGGATATAGAAGCAAGTCATGTTCAGAAATATGTCCTAGCCCTGTGCTTAACGCTGTCTCCAGTGAAGAGAGGTAAAGAAAAGTCGCAGCTGTTCTACAAATGAGACATGTCCTCTGATTATTTTTTCCTGTCTTTATTAGTCTTAGTTATCCTTGCTCCAACATATGATTTGGACTTATATAATTATAAATTAGGTTTGACCATTCATGATATTTTTTTCTGACCAATGATTATTTATATTAAGCAATAAATAATGCCTTTCCGTGGTCCTCTGAACTAAACTTTTCAGCTTAGCTTTTAAAGTTTCCTTGAATGTTAAATTTCTGTCAAAACTTTGGCCTTTCACATTTCTTTTAACTTGTGATTATCTAAAAAATTTCTAAGTGAGGAATCTGTAAGGAGACCCATGTATTAACATGGGATGTGCTCGGTGTAAAGATAATAAAAAATAAATTCACCATGAAGAATGGATTGGAAAAAATTCCTACAAGTCTTAAATTTGGAATTGGTTTTGTAGGTAAAGAGATAAAAATTTCCCAAAATTCACACTAACAGTGTAGCTGAAAAATTCTTAAGCAGAGATGTTGGTTGAAAATGTTTTTAGTTTGGCTGACCCCAGTTTGTTCAAAACAAGATAAATTCTTTCTAGACGAAAATTTAGTTCAGACCAGGTCAACAGCAATTGTAGGCCTCCTTCAATTGTATTGTGCATACTAGTTTCAAAGACATTAACATGTGAAAATGCACCTATACATTCCATGAAATATGATCTATAACCTTTGGAAAATACAGAGATATGGCTTTGGTGTTTCTAGAATTAGAATGTTATATAGACAAAGTGACTTCCTCAAAATGCTTTTGCAAACACATAAGATAATTATGTTGCAGTTTCTTGATGGCATGACTAGGAGATAGCTGATGATGTTTGAAAAACCCTCTTGGGGTATTCCTGAAACCTGGAACATGCCATAATCTATTCACATAGCCTGCAGAGGAACTAGAACAGGAGGGGCAGGATTAGTTACACTCATCAGGCAATCAACACCTGTGACATGGCAGGTACTTTGCTAAAATTCTCTCCTCTACACAATGCACTACAATATGATTTGCACTCTATCTATGAATCAATAATCATTGTTACAGACCTCAAAACTCCTGTTAGACTACTTCAGGTTGATTATACAAAATACAATGAAATGACATCAACTTGCAGAAGTTGTTCAATATGATTTGAGGTTCTAATGAATAGGACAATAGGCAAACTAATAATGACCCTTATAATGTAAATAATACCAAAATAAATACTCTATGATATTGAAAAATTAAAGAATTTTAGATTAGATGAGAAAAACTAGGCTGCTTATTAATGCTGTAGGTGAGATTTAATTGTGTAATGTGTAGTTCTAAAATCCTTCATAGGCATGCCTACTACAAGTCCCTAAAAGGAAAAATAAGAGCAACCTCAAATTCTATGCCACCATATTTGTCTAGTGACTATCACCATCTTGTTCTGGCCTTCAGTGCATTTCTGGGCTGAGTATTCTCTATGAAGAAAACAGTATTCACCCAAATTCTTCTATGGATGACTTTGTTGCTTCTAACTCCTGATAGGAAAACTTAAATAAATGTGTCAGATGACACTAAGGCTTTCCATGTTTTAATCATATTGCTATAAATCAAGTAAATTTCAAGCAACTGAAACATTTCCAGAGAGTTTCTAATATTGTATACAGTCTAACTTTCTGCTGTGATCCGCCATATCAGTAATAAAATTTCATTTTTTCCCCAAAGTAGGTCAAGCATATTTTTAATATATTTTATATGTTATTCTGAAGGGGAAAAAAATCAGTGTTCCTGGATTTTAAAAAAGATATTAGAAATTTAGAAAAATCTTCCAAAGTGCAAATATGTGCATCCTTGGCATACCTTCTTGATAGTTTGCTCTCACAATTTATTCCACAGAAAAAATAAATCTATTCCATTATTTATAAAAACTTACACATGATATCTTAATAAAATGGCAAGGAAAAGAAAACACACATTGTGGCCATATTTCCTGTTGGTGTGATTGAAAAGTTTGGTAATATATGGTGGGGGTGGTAGCAAACATTGTGAATGTAATCAACACCGCTGTATTATATATTTGAATATGGTTAAAAGAGGGTATTTTAGGTTGTATATATGTTACTAGAATAACCATTCTTAAAAACCCATAGGACTGTACAACACAAACAGTGAACCCTAACGTAACCTATAGACTATAGTTAATAGTATAGTTATAATAATATTGTTTCATCAGTTGTAACAAAGTTATCACACCATGTACAAATTAATAATAGAGAAAACTACATGTGTCAGGGCTGGGGGTATATGAGAACTCTGTATTTCCTGCACCAATTTTTGTAAAGCTGCAACTTCTCTAATAAAATAAAAACATACTAAATAAATAAATACAAGGATCTATATGTAAATTTAAAAAAATAGTCACAGAGGAAAACAGGATAACTAATCTGGAAAGCCAGGCTATACAAATCAATCATCCTAAGCATAAAAAGGAAAGTAAAAGAAAATATAGAAAAGCACATTAGAGACACTTGAAAATAAAGTAAAAAATATTTAGCTGATATATATTAATTGACTAAAATATTTACTAAAATTTTATAACACTTTGAATAGCCCAAGTGTATTAGTCAGCCAAAGGGGTCCTGATGCAAAATATCAGAAATCTGTTGGCTTTCATTAAGTATATTTATTTGGGGTTGAAGCTTACAGTCACAAGGCCGTAAAGAAGCTTTCCCCTCACCAAAGTCTGTTGCCACAAGTTGGAACAAGATGGCTTCCAGTCTCTGCGAGGGTTCAGCCTTCTTCTTCCTCCTGAGGCTCTGTGGTCCCTGCTTCTTCCCATCTCAGCTGTAGGCTAGCATAAGGTTTGTCTCTCTTCATGGGATTTGTTTCTCTCTAGGCCTTCTCAGCTATTCAGGGCTCTGATCTCTTCAGCTGTAACTATCAGGCAAAAGACTTGGCTCACTCCCCATGCCTCCAGCATCCAAACGAAATTCTCTGTGTTCGCCTTCTCTGTGTATTTACTTCCATGTCTTTGATTGAACATCTGTTTATATAGTCCACAAGGGATGGGGGGGCTCAGACTCAAATCTAGTTAACCTAATGACATGGTCCAAATAAAAACCCTAATCTTGATTAAGTAAAGTAAAAGTGAAACTTTTGCATCTAATACAATCTAATACATCCAGAGGAATAGACCACTTTACAAACACAATCCAATTTCTATTTTTGGAATTCATAAACAATACCAAACTTCCACACCAAGTTTTCCATTTTATTATTGTTTCTGTTTCATCTCAATCATTTAGGTAATGTTCTTTTAGAAAGAATATATATAAAACCCTTGTATCTAAGTTTTCTGTTACTTCATATACATATATTCATTTCCTTTATTAACTTAGCCAATATTTATTAAGAGTCTTCTATGTGCTAGATATTATAATAGGTGGTGAAAATAAAGTAGTTGAGTAAAAGAGACCCAAATTCATGGCTGTGTAGATATTTTCTATTAATGGGGTTGATAAATATTAAATAAATTAAATATATGGTATGTGAGAAAATGGTAAGTATTAAGGAGAATAAAAATCAAGGAAAAGATATTAAAATATTAGGAAGGGAAATAAATGTTAGCCTGAGAATGTCTCAATGAAGAGGTTGCTTTTGATTAATAACCACAATGAAATGAGGGGCCAGCATTTTGTCTATATGGAAAAGAACAATTTAGCCAGAGAGAGAACAGTCAGACCAAAGGTTCTAGCAGCAACATCCTTGGTGTGTTCAAGAAATAGTTAAAGATGCCAGTGTGGCTGGTGTGGGAATATAGAGGGAAAAACTATTAGGAAATGATATAAGAAAGGCACTTGGATGAAAAGTTTATGTAGACTGTTCTTGGTATAGTGACTTTTGCTTTTACCCCGAATGAGATGGTGTTTTTGTTTCCCAGCTACTAAAAAAAAATAATGCTATACAATAAATTGGCTTTAACAATTTTGAGGCTCGAAGTCCAAAATCAAGGTGAGAGCAAGGCAATGCTTTCTCCATGAAGACCATGACATTCTGGGGCTGGACCCTAGAGATCCTTGGTCCCTGGTGCTGATGAAGTCACAGCTCAGCAGCCATCTGCTAGCCCTTGCCTAGCCCTGACCACCTTTTTCATTGTGCAATATTTCAGTTTGTTTCCATTTCACAATCTGGGGGAGATGTTAGGCCTAATGAAATGGTCAGACCAGACCTTAATTCCAGATAACCCCCAGCTGCTTATCAGGGTGGGAAGGTTTAGTGGCATAACCCCTCCTTCTGGGTTGTATAAATACGCCACCCTTGGCAGTATAGATATGTCTTTCCCTTCCAATGTGAAGTGGGGTGTGTGGAGCTGCCAACCACTGACACCGACCGGAGCAGTTGGCCTCCTTGGGAGACTGGGCGTGGTGGGATCTCTTCTTTTCCTTTGGACCCTTTGCGCTGTGAAAGTAATGAAGTGCTCATTTCCTGACAGTTTCTGTTGTGTCTGAGTATATGTTCCCATGATGCATCACACTACAGATTTTGGTACAGCATGCAGGGTAAACAGGAAGTACGGAGCGGGTTGATTTTTTGGTGGTTCTCTTAATATTCTGCATTCTATTTTTATAGGAGCATTTGGGGCAACACAGGACTCATGGCTTTGTGGGCTAAACTGAGTGGTTGTACCTGTCCTACCATCCTGGGTATAGGTACCAACCCATAGCTGTGGCACCTACAGCATGCTGTCTCTGTCCTCTGAGAGAAAGGCAGTGACAAATGGGACTTTGAGATCCCTCATAAATGCCAGAGAGTTGATGAGCTGGTTCCATGCTGAAAACAATGAGGTTGGGGCTCCCACCACCCTAAGTAGACTCAGCTTCTTATATCTGCTCTCATTCTGGAACTAGGCACACTCACACTCAGGCCACCCAGATGAGCTTGCTTGAGGTTTGTGTGAGGTTGGTCATTATTCAGGAGACCATTAGATCTGAAGATAGGGAACCAGAGGAGAAAATGAAAGTGAAAGATTTTATGGAGAAGCTGATATGGGATATGAAAGATCGGTATGGATAAAACCCTGGAGAGGATCTCCTTTTACAGCTGTCCTGATTTTATGAGGTGGGTGCTACTACCACCTTGATCAACCAGGCTGAATGGAAGAGCATGAGTCACCTCATATAAAACCCCTTCCTCCAACAAACTCTTAGTTGGAATGAAGAGAGCAGGGCGTGGAGGGCAAGTGGAGGCCAGGGAGGGAGCAGATGATCATGCAGCAACTTCAGGGGCTTTGCATCCAGGCATGGCATGGACTGGGTCCTTCAGGGGGTCAGATTGACCATATCCCACTCTGGGTGACCCCCTAATTCCAACTAAGCCTTGGAGTAATGATGAGGAAGCCGTGGTTGTGCTCTGCAAGTGGGTGTTGCTATGTGGATATTCCACCCAATCAGAGAATTTAGCCATTCACCAATTCCCATTTCACAATGGGACATTGAAAATTATATGAGAGATCAAGCTGATTTTGCTCCTCACCCAGAACATGAATGAGTAGGTGTGGCAGTTTGAGATTGTTTTATGAATTACAAAAAAAGAAAGATTATGTTTTTTTACTAGTTTGTTCCTGTGGGTGTGATACCCTTTGATTATATTAAATTCATTTGAGGGTCCTTTGATTAAATTACTTCATAAGATTGCTTTAGGGCTTTTTATTGGACTACATCAATGAGACCTGTCTGAGATTGAGTCTCTTCCCTTGCTGGGTCTTCTATAAAGCCAGAGAAACAGAGAGACAAAGACAGACAAAGGGAAAAGGGAGTTACCATGTTTGATCAGACCATGTGAGAGAGGACTATAGGATGGCTTAAGCATGAAGCCCTAAGAGGCTGGGCCCACAGAGCAGCTCATGAGTAGACAAGCCCTATGCCAGGTTTGCCTGCAGCTGAAGAAAGGCAGAGACATTGGAAGAGATTGGTGGTTATCTTGTTTCCCC
>PVKH010025749.1:0-13362 GCA_004027955.1 Chaetophractus vellerosus | reverse complement strand
AAAAAAAAAAAAAAAAAAAAAAAAAAAAAAAAAAAAACAGCAAGAAAAAGGAAGGGAAAATGTTTTGTATAGGTCACCAACAGAACAACAGAATAAGTACAACATTTATATATTTAGACATATTTTCACTTTTCTAATACCTTAATATTAGAAAGCACTTAATATGAAATCATATGCTTTTATAGTAAATTATTATATTATTTTTATTTGTATATAAAAATGTAGAGTAAAAAACTTTGAAATTTTCTCTATAATACATTTTAATAGCTCCAAAGACCTCTTTTAATATTTTCTTTTCAATCCTTCTTTTCTTTCAAAATAGATCTTATATATGTATTTATATCTATATATAAATACATCTTATATAGTAAAGCATATGTATGTGTATGTGTAGCTGTTTGATATAATTATGAATTCCAAAAATCCATATTGAATCATGCTTGTAAACTGATCTGTTCATCTACGCATGATTGGGTTATGATTAGGGCGTTGACTGGGCAACATCAATAGGGTGTTGAGCCCCGCCCCTTTGTGGGTGTGGTCTCAAGTATAAAAGGCAAGGCAAAAGACAGAGGGAGCAGATTTGAGAAGCAGATTTGAGAAGCAGTTTTTGAGAAGCAGTTCTGATGTTGGAGAGGACGCCCTAGTAGAAGAGAAGTAAGCCGTTCATCTGATAGTCTACAGCTGACCTTGTGGAGCAAGCAGAGGCGCTAAGCCTGGAGAGAAACACAGTCCCTGGAAGAGAGGAACCTAAGAAGCCTGAACCTGGCAAACGTCGGCAGCTGTCTTGCTCCAACACGTGGACTTTGGTGAGGGAAGAAACTTATGCTTTATGGCCTGGTAACTGTAGGCTCCTACCCCAAATAAATGCCCTTTATAAAAACCAACGAATTCTTGGGATATTGCAAAGGCACCCCTTTGGCTGATTAATACAGTATGCATATGTATAAATGAGAGTTTTATTCTCAAAATATATATATGTATGATATATATAAATATATGTATATACACATATATGTTTATATATTTTTATATGTATACATACATAGAGATAGATATCATATATAGTATAGCATATATATGTGTATACATATGTATAAATGAGAGTTTTATTCTAAATTTTATACTTGATTATTCAGTTAAAAAATGACTTAGAATATAATATTTTTGTAATATTGATTCTTAAGCTTTTATTTTCATATGACAGCACTGCAAAATCATGCACTTGAAATAAATTTAAGACATTTCTTTTGAATTAAATGGCAACGCATCCTAGAGTAGATAGTGTAATCAACATAAAGGCTTACCAATCATTTTTCATTTAAAAATATAAATATCTTTAATTTCTATTTGGAGGAGATTTTTTTCCTTGTTTGTTGTTTTCACAGATATGTATTCATTTGTAGCCACATTAAGTCAAAGACTGCGATGTTAAGTGATATTCTCATGTGGAAATGCTGGTTTAGAATAGTTCTGGTTGCAGTCTTTATTTCTGGATGTGATTAAGAATTTCTGGATGATGTGATTAAGAATTTCAGAAAAAAATTGCAGTCTCTTGTATCTATACTACCTCTCCACAAAAAAAGGTATATGTGCACATATAAATGGGGTGTATTTATTATAATGTTCAACTCGTGGTGGGGTATGTTGTTCTAATGAGAAATCTTTGGTTTTAATTGTTTTGGCAACTTCCCCCTTTGCCCTGGAGGGAGATAGAACTTCTGTCTTTCCTTCAGTGACTGGAAAACAGCTGTTTGTTTCATGGGTCATGGACCACCTAAGTTGAGAGTCTAATCTCTGTTAACCAAATAACATGCCCACCTAAGAGATATCATTCTGCAACTTTGGAGGTAAATGCCTTAAGAGACCTAGGAATTTTTGTGTGTGTGTGAGCTACAAGTAATCACTTGGATGTCAGCTATCTGACATTCCCGGGCCCAAGGTCTTTGGTTGTTCCTCATTCTTTCTTCTTGACTTTATGTTTTCATTGTCCCTTAACATGGCTTACATTTTTTGTTTTTCATTCATTCATTCATTCATTCATTCATGTATTCATTTTTCTATCCTTTTTATTTATGTTTATTCTTAACCTTTGGTCTCACAATTTCAATTTTTGGGATTTAAATTAAGGAGAAAATAAAATGTATCAAATAATGAATTTCAAAGTGTTTCTAGTAGCTCTAAGTTATTACTTGCAGATCTGTATAATTTTAAATAAGGCAAATAAAATGAAATTTAAAAGGATAAAACCCTTTTCATATAGTTTTAATTTAACTATGTAATTTAACTTTACTTTATAACCCTTTCAAATAACATCTTCCTCTTTCTATAGTTCCTTATTTGATTGTATACTTTTGTTGTCTGGGCAACTATTACAATAAAATTTACAGTATTTGGCTGTTTTCTACTTATGACAGTACATCTTTTTGATGAAATTTTCTTTTTTATTCCTCAGAAATTGTTGATATTAACTTCACTGCCTTCAGACACAGAATTTACTGGCTTTGATTAATATTTTAGATTTAAAATATTTCTTCACAGTTGTTGTGGTCAGTACTTTTTCTCCTTTACATCTGTGGTTCCACAGTATATCACTTGGTTAGAAATTCAGCATCCAGTAAAGAAAACTGGAATGTCCAAATATTCCTTTGATAAATTTCACCCCATGAATGTTTTATCAGTCATAATATGAATGACCTCAAATTACACCAGGATCAAGCAAAATCCCAATCCATATATACAAAAGTGACTGAAGATGAAGATCAATGGTTGGTTACATAAGAGCACTCTCACTCAATTTTTGTGAAAGTTGTAATTGCTCAAAATTGGGAGAGTTGTGAATTTAACTTGGGGAGCATTCTACTACAAGAAAAGTTGCACTTTATTTGGAAGATATTTTCAATGAATAGTTTGAGATTTGAAGTTATACTCCATGTTCACTATTTTTTTAAAGATACTTAAATTACATAAATATTACATTAAAAAATGTAGGGGATTCCCATGTGCCTCACTCCCTAACCCTCCTACATTCTCTTTTTTTCTTCTCCTTTTTTTGCCTCTTTCTTCTATATTTCCTCACCTTCTTTAAATACCTGGTATTTTCCAAGTATATGGAATAGAGTAGCCATGTTTTCGGCTCTTCATATTTTAATGAAAGGCCACTCATATCCATGCTCAGAAATAAGTTCTGGTTTATTTTTTATTTATTTTTTGAAAATGCTATGCAACCATAAAAATTGTTTTATAAAATAATGTTTCATACCCAATAAAAGTTAATATGTATAATCTTAAATAATTTATATATTTGTATGTGTATGTATGCATATATATACTCACATCTTAGATATGAGAAAATCACATTCACACCCTGTACATACAAAACTATCAGTGTAAAAACATTTGAGTTTGATGGAAATGACTTTAAGATGATAAATTCATTTAGAGGAAAATAAAATCAGAGTCAACTACATAATTTTTGTGGTCCAGGAAAAATTGAAAATATGTTGTTCTTTGTTCAAAAAGCAGGAAAATGGTACAATTAATTATAAATTATATGAAAATAGTTTTTCCCTCAAAATATTTTGTTACTAATTCAATATTTTACTAGTAATAAAACATAACAGGGGTATATTAGTTAAGGTTCTTCAGAGAAACAGAACTGACAAGATATATCTGTACATATTATGAGATTTTTATAATTGTCTCATGTGGCTGTGGGACAAGTCCAAATTCTATATGGCAGGCTGCAGGCTGGGAAGATTTTCCATGAATCTCATAAGAGAATCTGGCTGGCTGAAGTAGAGATGGAAATTCTGTCTTCTGACTGCTGAAATAATCCATTCTTCTTTTAAGACCTTCAACTATAGGATGAGGCTTCTCTCATGTTGTAGGCAATCTCTTCAGTTGAGTGTAGATGTAATCAGCCATAGGTGCCATCAGCTTACTGGTGATTTAATTCCAGAAGTGTCCTCACAGTAACAAGCCAATGCATGTTCTATTGAACAACTAGACACCATAATCTAGGTACATTGACACCTGAACTTAACCATCATTAAGGGTAATAGCGATACTTCAGTAAAAGCATATATTTACATGTAGTAAAAGTAATATTTTGTGCACTTATATAATACAATAAGTATTTATTGACGTTATATATTAATTAATCATAAGATTTTTCTCACTCATTTATTTAGAAAGTCATCAAAATTAATATAACTACCTCAATTTTGGTTTATATAACCTAAATAATTGTCATTTGCTCTCAGGAAATGCAAGATCACAAATCATTTTTGATAGCTTTAAATTCTGGGGAGGATTTAATTCTGATTCAATTGTTACTGGAATTTTTAAGGATATTATATAGGCTATGACAATATATGGATACATTCCTAATAAATCAAATTGACATGGAAATATTTAGAGCTGATGATTTTTGTGGAACAAATTTTCAAAAAATATTTAGCTCTCAATACGAATCAATTTAGTGTAAGAAGGAATTTAACAATAAATGGAGAATCTTACACTGGCATTTTAATGTTTCCTTTTGCATCTTCTCTAATTTGTGGAATTCATACAAGAAACCTAAAGTAAATTTATAATATATATATAATTTTAACAGTCCATTTAGTTAGTCTACCAGAGTGTCTTCACTTAGAAATTAAAAAAATATATATTTTCCTCATTAACATTTTGCTCATGTGAAGCTTTGTATGCAAATAGTGGGAGTTTTTCTGTTTTTGTTGTTGAATGTGATTATTTTTAAATTTAATGTCTAAGTCTAAGCTTGTGGACATTTGCTTTAAAATATTTGGCAGTTTTCAAAGGTAGAGATTCTAAAATCTAATGATTTCTAAATTTTTTTTTCTGATATGTTTTATGGCAATGTTAATGTGCATACTTTCACTTTGTAAAACTTTACCGACAAAGCTTACTGTCTGAGGGCTGGCAGTTTCTGTCTAGACATTAAGTCTGGAGAGTTTATGTTTCTGCAGATGCTGAAGTGATTGGCTCCAGGAATGGATGGGTAAACCAGTCCTCCATTGCAGGCCACAGTGCTGCTTCCATGAGGAGCTCCTGCTCTCTCCACTGTCCTCAGTTACTGCCACCATCCCTGCTGTTTCTGCTGCTACTGCCCACAGAGTGATTCCAAATCTGGGACCAGTTCCTAGTAATAGCCAACCCTCAGAGCCACACAACCCCCAGCTACTCCAGGCATGCACATTCTCTACTGCCTGCTGTCTGTCTTCCCTGCAGCTCTGAGCCCATGCCTGTCAGCACTGTCATCTAGCATATCTCTTCTGTTCATATGCATGATCCATTGTCCTTTTGGATTTTACAAAACACAAGTTCAAAGATAAAATTATCAAGAACATCAAGACACTGGCAGTAGAACAATAAACCAAGCCTCTAGCCTTTTCTGAGAACTTGTCCTATGTGAATGCACAAATTTTCATGCTTATGAAGCTGGCCCTGACTATAATCCATATTCTGCATAATTCAGATCTGCTGAATTTTTATTTTAAATTCTTAGTAAGGTTTTGAGGTTTCTGATGGGTCTTGTATCCAGACAAACAATAAAAATAAGTTTAGTAGAACAAACTGTATCCACAACAATGTAGCTGGACTCAAGACACAACTAATACTTACCATCTCATTCATCTTTTACACCTTCTAGATTCTTCTTATATTTGGCTGGCACCTCTGTTGGTCTACGTATCTTACTTAGTGAGGTGACTTACCTATCTCAAAAAAAAACATGTTGTTGACTTTAAACCACTCCTATGGGTTTGAGCCCATTGTAAGTAGACACTTTTGATGAGGTTACTTCAGTTAAGATGTGTCCCAACTCAATCAGGTGGATCTGAATCCTACTGCCCGAGACCTTTATAAACAGAATGAAATTCAGATGGATAGATAGAAAGCCATAGAGGTTGCAGCCAGAAACTTTAAATCAACAGAACTGGAAGAAAAGGAAATGGTCAGAAGAGGTTGTCATGTGCATTTTCAAATGACAAGTGAGCTAAGGCCCGCAGATTGCTGGCATCCAGCTGCAGAATGTCACAGTCTTTGAGGAGGAATTGTCTCTGATGATGTCTTAATTTTTACTTTTCCTAGCCAGATCTGTGAGCCAATAAATTCCCATTGTTTAAGTCAATTCTTTACATGGTATTTTTTTGAGCAGCCAAGGAAACTAAAACATCATGTATTCAATGACTTTGCTGAACTCATTTATTAGCTTTAGTAGGTTTATTATAGATTCATTAGGATTTTCTAAATAGATAAATTTCATTTTCACACAGTAAAGAGAAATTTCCTTCTTCTTTTATAAACTACATATCCATTATTTATTTTTCTTATATCTTTGTGCTAAGTAGGATATCTGGTATAATATAAAATTGAAGAGATGTGCAGATATCCTTGTCTTTTTCCTAACATTGATGGTAAAGAATTAATAATTCATCATTATGGTGTTTCTGGTACCAATTTTCTATAAATGTCCTTTATCAGGTTGAGGAAGTCATCTTATATTCCTAGTTAATTGATGACATTTATTATGATTAATATTCAACTTTGTTGAATAATTTTGCTTCATCTCTTGAGAATGTAATGCTGGCTTGGAGCTATGTACCCAAGAAAAACATATTCTTAAACTTAATCCATTTCTGTGAGTGTGGACCCATGGTAAATCAGATCTCTCCAAGATGTTACTTCAGTTAGGGTGTGGCCAGAATGAATCAAGTTGGACTTTACTCTGAATACTAGAATCCTTTATATGCAAAGTGAAAGTCAAAGAGAAAGCCAGAGGGAGCAGCCAGAAACTGCAATTCAACAGAACCAGAAGAGAAGGGAGAAGCCAGGAGAGCTGCCAGATGAATTGCCAAATGTGACAGAAAAGCCAAGGACCAAGATTCACCACTATCACGCCCAGAAACCCACAATGTTCTGGGAGAAAGCATTATCTTCATGATACCTTAATTTTGGAACTCCCCTATCCTCAAACCGTGAGCCAATAAGTTCCCATTGTTTAAGCCAACTCATTGCATGGTATTTGCTTTGGCAGCCAAGAAATTAAAACAAACGCTCTTAGCATTATTGTGTTCTTCCCTTTGAGTACTTTGGTTTTAATGTCCTCTATTTTATTTTCTTAATGTGATAGCTTGGATCATTGATTTTAGACTTTTCTTGTTGTTCTCTGCTAAAATAACTTCACTTATATCCCACAAATTTTTTGTTGTTGTGATTTCATTTTCATGTAATACAAAATATCTTTGCAATTTACCTTTGTAATATACTACATTATGGTGGGTTACCTGAACATGTGTTTGTAAATTTAATATATTTATGTATTTCTCAAGCGTATTTCTGTGGTCATTTCTTGTTTAATTCTTTTAGGATCAGAGTATACTCTGTGCATGATTTTGATCATTTCAAATTTATTTGTTCTTTTTTATGCCCACAACATGATTTTTCTTGGTGCATATGCCCTTTACACATGAAAAGAATGTTTACTCTGCTGTTGATACATGTACATTTTTATGAACATACTTATGCCAAAATGGGTGATAGTTTTGTTCAAGTATTCTCTATCCTAAGTGATTTACCATCTAACTTTTCATCAATTATTGAAACAAAAGTGTTGAATTCTCTAAATATAATATGAATGTATTTCTCATTTGTATTTTATCAAATTTAGCTTCTTATAGTTTGAAAATCTGCTCTTAGTTACATTCACATTTAGAATACTTGTGTACTCTGGATGTGTTGACCTTCTAATTATGATATATCTTTATCACTGGTGATACTTATTATTCTTAATTCTATTTTTAAAATTAATATAGTCCCACTAGCTTTCTTTTAATTAATGTTTCCATGATCAATCCATTTAACTAATTTTATTTACATAAAGAGGAATTTACATTTTTAGGTATATAGATTTATGAGTTCTGATAAATACTTTAATTTTGTAATTACCCTTATAATTATGACCCAGGACCTTTTCATCACACTGAAAATTTCCCCTTTGATGGCCCTTTATACTCAATCTCTTCTGCAATCCACAAAAACAGGCATATAATAATGTGTTTTCTGTTTCTATAATTTTGCTTTTATTAAGAATGTCATATAAAATAATCATAAAATGTCTACTTATTTAATACATACTTTTTAATTTTTTAGAGCATAATTAGATTACATAAATGTTACATAGAAAAATATAGGGGATTCCACTATGTCCTACTCCCAACACCTCCCACATGTTCCCACATTAACAACATCCTAAGTGTGGTATATTAGCTATAATTGATGAACACATTTTGGAGCATTGTCATTAAGTGTGGATTATAATTTATATTATAGTTTAAACTCTCTTCTGCACAAGATATATAATGGCTTATATCTGTCATTGCAGTGTCATTCAGGACAATTCCCAAGTCTCAAAAATGCCTCCTCTCAGAACCTCCAGTGGCCATTGTCTCCACATTAATGATCAAGTTTCATCCATGCCTAGATCACAATAAGACTATTGTAGAGTAATAATAAGTCTACTCTAGTTCATTGTTCATTTCCCAATGAAGAATCTGTGATGGTGATGACCACTCCACCTGTAATTGAGAGGGGGCTTAAATCCCACCAGGCAGATGGATAGGACTATCTTGCTTGCAGTTGCAGATAATCTCTGTTCCTTGGAATGGGCATTGTCCATCATCAACAACTTGTTAGTAGTCCTGGGTGAGTACAATGAACTGGAGAGTACATGTTGCAACTCTGTTGAGATTCAGAGTCCAGCTGGCACATGGACAGCCAAAGGATTTAAGTCCCTTGGACATATATCTATCAAGTCTAGTACTAATTATAGGTTCAAGTATAAGGAGCAGAAGAGCCATGTGTTGGGAAAACCACACCTGAATCCAACTCTGTCACACTGGGAAGCATAAATTCCAAAGAAGGGCCCACTGGGAAGGCAACAAACTCCTGAGCTGTCTGCCCTGTGTATAGTGTCTGGATGTCTCCAGAGCACTCAGGAGCCCTGCTATTTGAGGCACTGTTTTCTGTGGCAGTCAATGAGATCCTGCTGAGACCTGCATAAAAGTAACCTCTGGAAAGACCTCCTGACTCATTTTGAACTCTCTTAGCCATATAAACTCATTTGTCTTTACCCTTTCCCCCTTTTGGTCAAGGTCTTTTTCCAGTTGCCTTGCGAGTTGGTGCTTGGTAGTAATCCCTTGGGGCCAGGGAGGCTTATCCCTTGGAGTCATGTCCCACACTGGGAGGAAGGTAATGCATTTATATGCTGAGTTTGGCTAAGAGATAGGCCATATTTGAGCAACAAGGAGGCTTTCAGGATGTAACTCTTAGGCACCCTATAATATTAGGCTAAGTTTCAATTTCAAAAGTAAAAGTTCATAAGTACAATCATCAATGCCAAGGACCATCAATGGTTCATCTTTCTTCATTAGTCACTGCCCATGTACTTGGGGGATTCTTACTTTACCATTAAAGAATGTGGCAGAACTCCCCAGGATACAGAAAATAGAGGATTCCTATACCCAACATCCTCCCCCTCTTCCTCTTTCCCTTAATAACATTTTACATGTAGCTGGTACATCTGTTACAACTGATGTACAAATATTGAAACCCTGATACTAACCATGGTCAATGGTTTAGATTATGGTTTACATTTTAGACCATACACTTTTATAAATTTTGACAAAATTTAACATGGCCTGTATCTGTCATTGTATGATCATGTAGAACAACTCACCCCAAAAATGCCCCATGTTCCATCAATTCTATTCCTTCCTCCCTTTTCCTGGGGACCCATGGCAACCACCAAGATTTATTCCACGAAGAACAAAATTCATAGTTACTTGCAACAACATTGTGGGCTTGACATCTTGACCTGTCCTTGCCTATTAGGCACTACCTATGCTCTGAAAAGACTCTCACCCCTCTATTTGAGAACATAGCAGGACTCCCCAGGATGGTAGTCCGACACCTTTCTGCCTATTTTGCGGGTCTCCAAACATTGATACAACACACTATAACAAGATGTTACATACTATATAGAGGCATGCCCCAGGTAAATCCTTGCAGCATATCTCCCCATACTCAAAACAGTACACAAATTACCCTCTCCTGCCATATTTGCCAAAATAAAACATTCCCAATGTTATGGATTCAACCACATACCTGCAAATCTCCAGAGTTCACCTGCTCCCTCCCCCAACCCTCCTCCATGGACAATCCAACCCACCCTTCCCACCGTGGCCCCTTCACAATTCAGCACAGCCTATCCCAATAGCATCACTGCACCACTGTTATGCACATTCACTGCACAACTATACCCTTCCACCTTATCATAGATTTTGTTTATATGGAAATTGGCTCACAACCATCTTCTCCCATTCTGTCTCCTGTAAACCTGTGTTCCAGACTCTATCTCTCAGTCTGCTCAATTTGCTTAACTCATATCAGTGGGTCATATAACATTTGTCTTTCAGTGCCTGGCTTCCTTCATTCAACATAGGGTATTCGAGACTCATCCATGTTTTCCTATGTCTTAATACCACTTTCCTGCTTACAGCTGAGTAATATTGCATTGTATGTATATACCATAATTTGCTTATCCATTCATCAGTTGATGTACATTTGGGTTGTTTCCAATAATGAATAATGCAGCTATGCACATTGGTGTGCATATATCTGTACATGTCCCTGCTTTCAGTTCTTCTGGTATACCCAGAGGTGGGATTGCTGGATCATATAGCAGTTCTGTCTTCCACAATGGCTGCAACATTTTATATTTCCACCACCAGTGGATAAGGGTCCCTATTCCTCCACATCTTGTCGACCTGTTTTTTTTTTTTAATAGCTGCCAGTCTAATTGGTGTAATATGATATCTCATTGTAGTTTTGATTTGCATTTCCCTAATAACAAGTTATGTGGAACATCTTTTCATATGCTTTATAGCCATTTGTATTTCTTCTTTGGAGAAGTGTCTATTCAAATCACTTGCCCATTTATTAAATGGGTTGTTTGTCGTGTTTTTTTTTTTTTTTTGAGGTGTAGGATTTCTTTGAATTTGCTGAATATTAGGCCCCTATCAGATATATGGTTACCAAATATTTTCTCACAATAAGTAGGCTGCTTTTTCATTTTCTTAGCAAACTCCTTTGTGATGCAAAAGTTTTTTTAATTTTGAAGAGGTCTCATTTATCTGTTTTTTCTTTCATTGCTCATGAAACTGTTTCCTATTTCAAAATCCTGTAGATGCTTCCCTACATTATCTTCCAATACCTTTATTTTCTTGGCTCTTTTATTTACATTTTTGATCCATATTGAGTTAATTTTTGTACAAGGTGTGAGATGGTTTTCCTTTCTCATTCTTTTGGATATGGATATCCTATTCTTCAAACACCATTTGTTGAAGAACCTATTATCTCCCAGTTGAATAGATTTGGTGGACTTGTTGAATATCAATTGACTGTATATGTGAGGATCTATATAGGAACTCTTAGCTCAGTTCCTTTCATCAGTAAGTCTAACCTTGTGCCAATACCATGCAGTTCTGATCACTGAAGCTTTGTAGTATTTTTTAAAGTCAGGTAGTATGATTCCTTCAATTGCATTTTTCTTTTTTAATATGTCTTTGGTTATTTGAGGCCCCTTGCCCTTCCAAAAAAATAGCTTAGTTAGCTTTTCCAATGAAGTAAGAACTGCTATGGTAATTTTTATTGGGATTGCATTAAATCTGTAAATCATTTTTGGTTGGATAGACATATTAGTGATGTTTAGTCTTCTTATCCATTAATAGGGAATATTCTTCTATTTACTTAGGTCTTTTAAAATTTCATTTAACAGAGTTGTGTAGTTTTCTGCATACAAGTCATTTACATCTTTAGTTAACTTTATTCCTAAGTATTTGATTCTTTTAGTTGTTATTGTAAATGGGATTTAAAAAAAAATTCCTCTTCAGATTGCTCATTATTGGTGTACAGAAATGCTATTGATTTTTGCACATTGATCTTATAACCTGTTACTTTACTGAACTCATTTATAAGCTCTAGAAGCTTTATTGTAAATTTCTATGTATAGGATTATATCATCTGCAAACAGTGGAATTTTTACTTCTTCTTTTCCAATTTTGATGCCTTTCTATGTATAGGATTATATCATCTGCAAACAGTGGAATTTTTACGTCTTCCTTTCCAATTTTGATGCCTTTTATATCTTTTTCTTGCCTAAGTGCTCTAGCAAGTACTTCTAACACAATATTAAATAAGAGCAGTGAAAGTGGGCATCCTTGTCATGTTCCAGATCTTAGAGGGAAAGCTTTAGGATTTCACCATTGAATATTCTGGAGAATGAT
Source organism: Chaetophractus vellerosus (assembly GCA_004027955.1). Taxonomy (NCBI): domain Eukaryota; kingdom Metazoa; phylum Chordata; class Mammalia; order Cingulata; family Chlamyphoridae; genus Chaetophractus; species Chaetophractus vellerosus. The sequence continues at coordinate 994 of PVKH010025749.1, read as the reverse complement.
CCACATGTGCTCAAGAAGAAGGTATATCCTGCTGTATTTGGGTGTAATGTTCTGTATATATCTATTATGTCTAGATCTTCTAATGTCTTATTCAATGTCTCTGTTTCCTTATTGATCCTCTGTTGAGATGTTCTGGCTAATGATGATAATGGTGTATGAAATTCCCCCACTATAATTGTAGAGGTATGTATTTCTCCACTTAGTTTTTTCAACGTTTGCCTCATGTATTCTGAGGTGCCCTGGTTAGGTGCATAGGTGATTATGATTGTTCTTTCTTCTTGATAGATTACCTCTTTTATCAATATAGAATGTCCTTCTTTGTCTCTTACAATAGTTTTGCAATTAAAGTCTATTTTATCATATATTAGCATAGTTACTCTTGCCTTTTTCTGATTATTGTTTGCATGTAAAATTGTTTTCCAACCATTTACTTTCAGCCTCCTTGCATCCCTGGTTCTAAGGTGAGTTTCTTGTAGACGCGTAGAGATTGGCCACATTTCCTTATGCCTTCTGCCAATGTGTGACTCTTGATTGGATAGTTTAATACATTAACATTCAATGTTGGGCCCGGCTAGATAGCTCAGTGGATAAAGAGCTCGCCGGTGTACCACATGGGAGGCCCCGGGTTCAGTTCCCGGGGACCTCTCCGAGCGGGCAGACGGCCTTGAGAAAGGCAAGCCGCCATGGGGGGGCCAGAGCCGCCGTGGGCAAGGCAAAAAGCCCACGGGCATGGCAAGGTCACCCGTGAAATGCGGAGCTGCTGCCCGCGAAAGCGGAAGCCGGCAGCCCGCAAAAACATGGAGGACTGCTGCCCGCAAAACATGGAGCGGAGCCACCCGTGAAAACGGAATGGAGCCACCCTGGAATGGAACGAGCCACCGCCGTGGAGGGCCGACTCGGCACGTCACCGCGGGGACGGGGGGAGACAAGAAGCAGACATAGAAAAACACAGAAGAATGGACACACAGCAAGAGCAAGCAGAAAGGGGGGGGGA
>PVKH010025748.1:0-13358 GCA_004027955.1 Chaetophractus vellerosus | reverse complement strand
GCTGGCCGGGAGGGAGGGGGATGGCTGCGATGGGAGGGTAAAGAGGGGTTGAGTTCGTAGACTCCCACACACTTCGCGCTTGGGTCCCTGCCTCTCAGCAGCGCCGCCGCCACCGCCTCCCAGCGCCGCTGCCTCAACCTGCGGGCTGGCGGGCGGGCGGTGGGGAAGGGGGAGTGCGGGGGGTAGAAATATGAGTTGTTTGCGCGTGCGTGTGCGCGCGAGGGGTAAGCGCGTGCGCGGGGGCGCGCGCCGGTAGCGGGGGCGGGGACGCGGGCCGGGGTGCTCCTGAGGGAAGGGAGAGGTGAAAGGTCGCTGGTCCCTGGCCGCGCGGCTCAGGCAAACGTAAGCGGCTTGTCACAAAAACCTAGGGTTCCAAGAAACGCGCTAGTCTGGAAGGAGGGAAGGAGAGATTACTGACAGCCATGCCAGCCAATAAAATGGAAAAGTGAGAAAAGCCTTTCAGGCCCCTTCCCAATCTGGAAACTTGGGATCCTGGTCCAGCTCTGCCTGGAGCGGCGGCAATTTTGGCCAGTCTGAGAAGGGCATTCGAGTGATCGTTGACAGCGAATGGGACAGCATCATGGATGGCGGGAGAACCGTGACTGTATGCATCCAGGATTTCTAGCTAGATGTCTTAGTTTTTATTTTTAAGAGTTAGGTAAATGACATCAGTTCGCATCTTGACGATTTTCTACGGGGTGATCGCATGAAAAGAAAATTTATTAATCTCACTGTGTGGCACCGTTAGGGGATTTATAGTGCCATTCGCCGCCTTAAATCCTTTCTGGAACAAGCCAAGATATAAATAAAGCTAGTTTGCTAAGTGTGGTTCTCCCTTCACAGGGCGCTGATAGACCAAAGAGACAGCAGCTGGGCATGTACAGTTATTGGGCCAAATATGGATATAGGAATAAAATTCATCTCAGTGTGCACAACTTATGATTATACAACTAATGGGTATATCATGAACTTGAACCTTAACCCTGCAACACTACAGAAAAAGTCTAATCTAATGGAACTTGAATAGATTCTGAAGGGACTTTTGAGATTATCTGAATCAAGTTCCTCATTTTACAGATGAGCAAAGTGACTCGGTGAAGTATTTTGCTCAAGGTCATCCTTCAAGTTAGTAGTTTAATTAACTCAGTGTGCCAGGAAGAGGGATAGTGGGAAAGCATGGGCTTTGGAGTGTGAAGTCTTGGGTTCAGGTTCTTGCTGGCATGTTCTAAATGTGTGCCTTCCGCAAATCCCTTAACATGTATTAAGTGCTTTCATGCCAAGCAATCCATTTTACATGCTCTGCTCTTTACGTGCTGTGTATCATGTAGTTATTGCTGTCCCCTCCCCATTTAATGGGCCAGATAGATATATTAGTAATTTACTGAAAGTCATACAGTTGTAAACATTGTAGTAAAATTCAAACCCAGGTCTTTCGGACTTCAAAGCCTGTCCTCTTGAATATTGCAGTATTCTGGAGTTTCAGGTCCTTCCCCACCCCCTACAGTAGAGACTACAACTCTACTTCCCACAATTCTTATGAATTAAATGAGGTGTGTGTGAAAAATGCATTGTAAGCTGTAAAAAGGAATAAACATATAACACAGATTTCTAGAATTAGGATGTTCCTTCCCTATCATTTCCACTGCAGCACTTCAATCTGAAAGATGGCTTGAGTACCAAACTAGCATAAGAAGGGGACTTCTCTGTAATTCTCTGGCATCATAACAAATACTACACACATATCTTAGGCAATAACCAAAGAGAATAGAATAATATTCAATTCTTGATAGACTAAGAGGAAATGGAAAAGCATGCTAACAGTACTCAGCATCCTTTATAGCAGTAGCATTCAGAAGGCTTTGAGATTTCTGGTGCTTTTGAAGTAATGAAAGATAGATGACAGCCTGCTGAACAAAGAAGAGAATAACGTTTAGTTTGGGACTAAAAGTTCATTTGGAGTATGGAAAAGACATTTGCCTCAATTCAAGGAAGAAGATGCACTGAGAATTTAAAGAAAGGGAAAGCAGGTAAGTTAGTGCATATTGGTAAATGACTATGAACCAAAATCCAGAATTGTGGTCTTATATACAATATAATAGGAAACCACGATAAAACCTTCTGACCCACATAAAAAAGGATTTGTAGATGAAATTTCAGTAAAAAGGCGTCTGGGATGAGGGAAAAAAAAAAGAATATGGAATAAGTATGTGGTGGTCAAGATATGAAAAGAGCTAATGTTAGACAGTGTGCAAAGTGTTCTATGACATAAAAAGTATTTAAGGATGCTTTTAAATGAAAATGAGAAAAGTGCAATTTGGCACTAGATTGTTTTGAAAGGTAAAAGATGGGACAAAGAATTTCAAGACAAAATTTCAAGCTATAACATTAAAGCTGGCAGAAAATTCTGTAGAATGTAGTTTTGAATTGGGAAAAGGCTAAATTTTAGAAATGGAAAACTCGAGTTTAACATATTTCTGAAAATAAATATTTCTAAGATAGTTCAGAAAATATTTGTCATTGCCATGTGTAAGTTAAATTAAAATGGGCCTCTGAATTAAATTGACTATAGATATAACCTCACTGAGAGAGTTCTTGTGGTATTTGTTTAACCCTTATTTCTTTCTTCAAACAATATTTAAATACCACCTACCACTTCATTGGGGCCCAGAAGCAGGTACAATTTTTAATGTGGATTGTATGCTTACTAGTAATCAAGATATGATATGTCAGGAATTACAAAGACTGTGCCAAGATCTGGTCAATCATCTAAGTATAAGTTTGCTATGAGCTGCATTTGTCAATGAAGGTTAACATATAGTACATTCTAATAAAGTCTCCCTAATATGTTTCATGGGGTGTTTTTCCATTATACTTCCACAGTATTCTTATTGCAGATACCTCTACCATTCTGATTATATAGACATAAAATAAATATTTTACCTGTTGTTTTTGGTGTTTTATAACACCTAATAAAACTGAAGAAATGTAAAAGAAATTCTATAGCAGCTGCCGTTTTATTGATATGCATTATGATATACATTTCATGCTACAAATAAACTGATTGAATAAAGTATTTTGAAAAATATAATAGAAGTATTTGACTTTTTAATTCTGAGAAACAAATTTTTTAATTGACACTGCTAATTTAATATGTTTAACATTTTAAGACGATAGAACTTGTGCGATTAATTATGAATTATAAGCAACTCTGAAGAAAATGATAATAATATGAAAAGCAAAATTCCAGTCTTTTTTTACTTTCACTGAGGGTTCTTTTCCTTCCTAAGTTTGAGTCTGAGTTTCATGGACATAAGATAATACATTTATAGTAATAATGGTTGGCTTTCAAGAGAAAGCACAGGTAGTTGAAATCCACAGTTATCCCTAAACCCATTCTCTCTTTATCCCTGCCTTTCCTTAAATCAAGCCTATAACTAAGAAACATAAATATGCCTTCTTCTCAACTATTTCCTTAGGAGAGTATTTTCTGAGTTTGTGTTCCCCACCAGACAATGCAGACCGAGTTAAGTTATTCAAGTGCAGTAGGAGTAGTTTGTTTTGGAAGTGAAGGAAGGCAATAAAGGGTGAATTACCAAGCAAATTATCACCATGAGTAAGCAGAGCTTAATTTCAAGAACTTTTTCTGCGAGCTGGTTTAAAACACTAGCCTCAGAACTTTCTTGCTGGAAGGGTGAAAAAGCTGAGATGTATGTACAGCAGTGAAAATTTAGGAAGAAGGAAAATGAGAAATGTGTTACTGTAAGATATTTTTGGGAAGATCAAATGGATAATGATTATGAAAGAATTCAGAAATCTTAAAATACTAAAAAAAAGAAAAGAAAAATGTAAGGCTTTAGTCATAATTCTCACAATCCAAATATTTTAACCAAGCATTGATATTGTTTTTTAAAAAACCCTGATTAATTTGTTTTTTCTATGCTTTTAGAAACCATATTTTTAGTTTTTATATGATACATGGCATGAAGAATCAGTGTACATATTCTGATTGTTTTTTCATTCAATGCAGTGCAAATAAATTATTGACAAGTATATACCAAAAGAGTTTATCACCTAATCTCACCTCCCATATCTGGTTATAGAAAGTTCTATAAATAAACATATCTATTAGAAATACTTTTCTAAGACTGCAATTACTAGAAAAGTAATTTTTTGAACTTTAACTTTTCAAAAATTCAAATGGCTGTTAGGTTTATACATTTAATAATATATATTCACTCTTGGCAGATATGTTTATGAAACAGCCTAAGAAAGTTCACATTAATTTATATAGAGACATAAATATGTTATTAGTCTTAGTCTAAGAAATCACCAAACCTCATTATTCCAGTTGCAAATATGTCAACATAATAGATAAAGAAATATGCTAATATTAGAAATATCCTTTGGCACTAAATATATTTCCTTGTTTCCAAATGGATAATTGTGTTTCAGCAATTTTTCTAAATATTTTGAAATGTGTTCTTTCTGCACTAAACATAAAGGAAGTATAAAACAAAAACTAAATGCAACAAAAAGAATCTTGTGATAATTGCATCATGCTCATGTAAAATGTTAACACTAGGGGAAACTGGGTGAAGGGTACAAGGAAACTTCTATATTTGAAACTCTTCTGTAAGTCTGAAATTATTTCAAAATAGTTGAAAAAAAAAAACAAAAAACCTTGAACTGGTGATCTGATCCTGACTTTGTGTCCTAGAGTAATTCATTTAACATCTCTGAGCTTCACTTTTCCCATCTGTAAAATAAAATTGGTAGATGCTCTGTAGGTTTGTCTCTAAACAAATTTTCTATATTAGTATATTTGCCACCATTTGTATACTCAAAGTAAATTAACAAATTAAAGTACATAATATATATGTCAACATATATTTTAATCAGTTAATAATAAACATTTTGAAAATGTACTCTCATTAAAATTTATATTTGAAAATATTTTGTTAGAACCACAATTTATAACAATTATAGATACTGATCATCTTTTAAACCATTTGGATGTGAAAATTGCTGGGGTTAAAAAAAGAATATTAAGATATAGCAAAACAATCAAAAATGAGATCTGAAAGAAAAAAAAATGAACTACAGAAGTAGACTAAAAAAGGAGTAGTTGATCATCCATATGTTAACATCAACCACATTTTTATCACTTATCTATTGCATCCATCAAACACACATACTTTATTCTGATAATGCCTAGAGTTACTCTGAGTCTCCATTTGCCCACAATGACAATGGTCCCAAAGTAAATAATACCCTTAAAATTGTCCCAGTTTGGAAAATAAATTATATGGTCAGTCACCTTGATAATATTATTCAAGAGCTTTGACTTTTTATTTTAGCTGTGCCAATTTTAAGCCATATGATCTTTTTGATTTATCATATACCTTTATATACCAGTTTCCTCATATGTTAAATAGTAGGAATGTTTATCATAGTCCAATCTTACATCATCATTGTGGGGATTAATAAATTTGTCCATCCCCACACCCTCTACCCTCCAAAAGGTCAATAATAGAGGTAGAAAGATGTAGAATGGAATTTTTTAAAGGATTTTTTCTCCTTCATTGGGAAGTACTATATGTAGCAATATGAAGGGAATTGAATAAAGAAATGAGATGTTACAAATATAATGAAATACAACTTTAAATGACAAACAGTAGACTCACAGATAGCATCAGAGAATTACTTACATTATGGGTTATTCAAATTTTCTGTTTATTTCCTACTCTTCAAAAAGGCCGTGGTCCTTTCTGAGTTCCAGGCAGGCTTTTAATGTCTCTGGCTAAGACTTCTTTCTAATGTAGTTTGCTATTTCTACTGTTTATTATAGATCAAGTAATAAAAAGGTTGTTTGTCTAATAACAATGTTAATGGTGTTTATAAGTACAAGAAGAAATTGGCAATATTGTATATTAAATATATATATTACCATACTCATCTCTAGATTCTGCCTTGATATTTAATCTTTTGGTTTCACTATGTAAAAATTTTTATGGTAGGTCAGAATAGTATCTAATTTAAATCATGTAATTCTAAATTCATTTATCCATGTGTTATTTCAAATAATTGAGAGTATATAGAGCTTATTTATAGAAATGTACATTTTAAACGGGCATGTCTATGTGTACATGGATATAGAAAGATGTGTGCATGTGTCTATATGTGTACACTTGTCTGTATGATAGAATGATAGAGACAAGAAGGAGCTTGGGTAGAGCAGTTCTGCCTAATTTAGTTTGTCGTGGGGATGGAAAAATTGGTAAATGCACATAGCTTTTACTTAGCCTTTTTTTCTCACGGCTATTTGTGGGCTTTTTTTTTTCATTTTTATTTTACCTTTTTATTAAGGAAAATTTGAAATGTATTCAAAAGGAGATAAAATAGTTTCTTTTCTACATCCATGTACCCTATAACCACCTTCTATCAACTGACCAATCTTTTTTCATATATAACCCCTCCCTCAGGATAATTTTGAAGCAAATTCTATCATATTTTATCATGCCATGTATCAGAGGCTGATTTAGAAAATATTTCAAAAAACACAACCAAAATACCATTATTACATTAATAAACAATTAACAATAGCTTCTTAATATCATCAAATATCTGGTCTGTGTTTCTAATTTCCTCAGTGGTCATAAAGTTGTTTAACATTTTGTTTAAAATAAAATACATATATTGCAACTGGTTAATATGTCCCTTAAATCTCTTTTAATCTTTATCAGTCACAGTCCAACCAGAGAAGCAATACCAGAAATATATTTTTTTTTATTTTAATTTTTATTTTTACATATAACAATATAAAGATAAAGATATTACGGTTTTGGCTTACATAATTGTGACTGTCTAAACAGAACCAAAGTTCACAGGCAGATAGGAAGGAAGGAAGGAAAGAAGGGAGGGAGGGAGGGAGGGAGGAAAGATAGAGGAGGAAGAGAAAGCCATTGCAGGTTTAGCTTGGAGTCTGAATTTCAGGGAGGACCTAATCCCTTTTGATGACCACCAATTTACAAAGTCAGGCCCACTCAGGATAGTCTTCCTTTCGAGTAACTCAAAATTTGAACTTTTAATATATGTGCAAAATCCCTTCAAAGCAGCACCCAGGCTGGGAGAAAGTATATGCTATAAGTTGGGTGCTGCCTCTTTTCTGCCCTCTAACTTTCACAAAAGGATACCCCTTGTAGTCCACCCTAATCAGAAACATACTAGGCAGGGAATTCTGGGAAATGTAGTTCAGCCTAGCTAAGTTGACATGTCACAAAGCCATCACAGTCCACCCCTTGTCAACTTGTTACCCATATACAGCTCCTTAAACTATATTTAATTACCAAATAAAGACGATAGCAAAGTCATACTTTCGACTAATATAATACAACTGTCCTGCATACAACTAAAAACACACTAACCCTTTCCCCAGTAGAGAATATAAAATCTCTGGGTGATGTTCTTTCTTCTCCTTTGGTATCCTGGAATATCCTGAAATATAAAGTTAAATGTTATTATCATATCTTATGTTACATAAGGCGATCCAGAGAGGGAAGAAAACACATACACCCACACATATATACACACACACACACACACACACAAACATTTCAATGCCAAAATAAGGAAAAAACACTCATTTTGATTACAGTCTTCATTTCTGCAAAAAGTCAAGTGGTCATAACTGAGGTTTATAACTACTGTCTTCCATTATCTATTCCAAATACCCTTTTCCCTCAGCAAGCACCTCAGCAGGTTGTGTTTCTTTGCCTAGTGTAGTGACCCAAACCTTAATTCCTGAAGATTCTGGGCTACCAGCAATCCTGCCTAAATTGGGTTGTTGTAGTTTTCCTTTGACTTTAGTCACAGGATAAAGGGAGTACAAAATGTTGCCACAGAGGATCTCCTGTATTTCATACATATGCCTTTTTCCCCATATTATGTAGTAGCAAACAATTTTCCTTTGATAGCCAGAATCAGTCATCCCAGCAAGTAAAATAACCTTCTTTTCCTGTTGATTCAGGGGCATGAGTCATTCAGTATGGCCAAATGACTGTTTCAACATCCTGTTCAATGGAATCATGAGTGTGTCCCCTGGTGGAAGCATCTCTTGCTTTGGAACTAAGACCTCTAAATTAGCAGAGCCTAAGGTGTAGAAGTGGACAGAAAAAATTTTGCTAATCAATCACTAGAATTACGAGTGAAAGGAGCCACTCCCATATCTTCCTCTTGATTCAAGGATCTGCAAATCTTGGTTATAGGAGAAATAGTACCATATATTAGAGACTGACTTAGAGTATATATAGCATTCTGGAATATATGTCCCCTGCCCCATAAGGTATTTCCACCTAGCTGGCACCATAACTGAGTCTTCAAAAGGCCATTCCACATTTCTATCAAGATAGCTGCCTCAGAATCATGGGGAACATGGTAAGACCAATGAATTCCATGAACATGCGCCCATTGACATATAGTATGAATTTTCGCAATGTGATAGGGTCCATCCTCAAGATCCTCTTTGGTCTGTAACCTGTCTCAGGTCTAGAGTTTGATTGAGTCACCATGAGTCTCTATTTTGGTAATTCAAGCCAGACTTCTGGTCACTAGATATAGAATTTTCCTCTTATACAAATCAAGTCAGAATTTAGTAGGTTGCACGTCTCAGACATTGTACTTTTCATCTCTAGAAGTTAAGTTTGGGTCTTTTTTAAATACCTTTCATGATTCTACTTAATATATTCAATAATTTCTTTAGCTTCTTAAACATATAGAGTACAGATACAACAATTATTTTATCGGCCTTTTTTATCCATTCAATCATCTGTCATTTCTGGTATGGTTTTGATTGATTGCTTTCTCTTCTCAATATAGGTCATATTTTCCTGTTTTTCTGTATGTCTGGTAATTTTTTATTGAATACCATGTGTTGTGAGCTTTACCTTACTGGATGCTGAATATTTTTGCATCCATATAAATATCCTTGAGCTTCGTTTTGGGAGAGTTACTTGGAAATAGTCTGATAGTTTGCCATATTTCTTTAAGCTTTATTAGGTGAGCCCAGATAACCATTTAGTCCAGGGCCCACTACTGAAGCAAAATCTTTCTAAGAACTCTACCTGATGTTCAGTGAATAATAGAGTTTTCTACTCTGGGCGATGAGAATAGGAACTATTCCCAACCCTCTGTGAGCAGTAGGCACTTTTGCCTCTAATCCTTGGATAGTTTCCTTCAATGCATGTGGTGATCAGTACTCAGCTAAAGACTCAGGGGACTCTTGAAGATTTCCCAAGCTCTAATATCTAAGTGGTGAGTTCATACTGAGACCTCCAATTCAAATTCAAATTTTTACTTAATCTCACTGGTTTCACATCACTTTTTCCTTCTTCCTCACATCAGAAATCCTGGTTCTCAACTCAACAAACATTTTGCTTTTTCCCACCATATATCGCATTTGCTTTTCCCCATAATATATATCCCACATCTTAGAATGATAATAGCAAAACTGCAATAAAAAGCATGATTTTTAACAGATTGAGGTTTTTTTAAAAATTTATTTTGTCTTCAGGATATATTCTTTGAGGGATGCATATTCAAATTATTGATTTTTTAAAAATTACATGGAATAGTTCATTTCTTTGAATTTATGCCACCCATCAGACACATAGATTTATTCAATTCATTTTGCTTTCAAATTTTACACACTGATTTTTTAAATCAAATTTTGTTTATAAATTATGCTAAATATTTACTCAATTTCACAGCTAATGCTTCAAATCAAGCTAATTCAGACAAATCTAACTTGCCTTTCTGACTTCTCTACTTGTTTGCTCCTTCCTCCATAAATAATCATTTAAAATTTTCTTTCAAGTTTTGGTTTATCTTTTCTTTTCTAATATAATAAAATATATGTAAACTCACTTTTCTCTACATTGATGTTTTTTCTTTAACAATATATCCTAAAGATCACTCTATAGTAGTTTATTGAGATATTCTCCATTCCTTTTTATAGCTTCATGGTACTTCCTTGAGTGAAAGTACCATAATTTATTCAATCATGCCATATTGATGTACATTTAGTTTGGGTGTTATGCTTTGCTTTTAAAAATAGTGCATATATCAAGATGGCAAACTCTATTTTCTTAGAATATTTATTTGCTCATATATCTTATGCATTCTTTTAGTATTAACTCAGAATTTCTTTATTTTAGTTTTATCATTTATATACAGCCAAGTTTTAGATAATACTTTGTTAGCCAATCTAAAAATCTTTTAATCGGTAAATTAAACGTATTTATTGATATGAATGCTATGTATGGCCTCCATTTTGCCTATTTTTTTAGGCTTTCACTAGTGTTTATAGTCTTTCATATTATGATCTGTTTTAATTTCTCTGTAACTCTCTCTAGACACAAAGTGTTCTTCTAAAATTCTAATGATAATTTGCTTGTTTTCCCTTATAAATGACTAGGACTTTACCTCCATGTCTAAAGGAGTTTTTGTTTGTTTTGTTTTGTTTTCCTTTTTCTAAAATTTCAATAGTCTTGTGAGACCATATGTCAGTGTTTACTCTTCTGGGCTGTTTTTCTCAGGAATGCAATATTTTACTTCAATATGTTTCAACTTTCCTTTTATTTTAGGAAATTTGAACACTTTCTCTTGAACCTTTTTTAAACTTCTACTTTTTTATATGTATGTTTCTTTTCTCTATATATAATTGTTTTATTGATAGTGTATATTCTTTCTTGTGTTTCTTCTAATTAGTCTTTTTTTCTGAATATTTTTCTTTCTTTTTTTTGTTTTTTTTTAAAGATTTATTTATTTTATTACATATCTCCCCTTCCCCCCGCTGCGGCGACGCGCCGAGAGTGGTCACTGCGCAGGCGCGGCTTTCCCCGCTTGTGGGCGGTCTCTGCGTCCGTTCATGGCGGGCTTTCAGTTCGCGGGTGGCTGGCTGCGCTCCATTCGCGGGTGACCTGCCCTGCCTGTGGCGGCTCTTGCCCTGTCCGTGGCAGCTACTTGCCCTGCCCACGGCGGCTCCGGCCCACCCATGGCGGCTTGCCATTCTCAAGGCGGTCTGCCCGCTAGGAGAGGTCCCCAGGAATCGAACCCAGGGCCTCCCATGTGGTATGCCGGCGCCCTATCCACTGGGCTATCGAGCCGGCCCCTGAATATTTTTCTTCATTTCTAATTATTTCCTGGGCTCTTTAGCTCTCTACAAATCTTTTCTTCTATCAACTCATTTCTGAGTGTTTCTAATGTTGATGTGTGTTATTATTTTATAGCTTCTATCATTTTCTTAATTTCTTTTAGTTTAATTTGGAATATTAGGTTACTCTTTTCATATGTTTTGTGACATCTATCTGGTATGCTTTCTTGTCCATAAGGATGTTTTCCAACCTATTTTTCTCCTTTTTCTTGTAATAAATTTGTATAGAATTGGTTTGCTGTATCAGACAATCCCAATTAGGAGACAGAAAACACACCATACTTTGAACAAGAAAAGTTGAATATAAAGAAGTATTGATTTAACAAGGGATTATTATTTATAAAAGGTTAAGAGAACTCTAAAAATATCCTGGAAGGAATGAATAAGCATGAAAGGGGGCCCTTCCCAAGGCTAGGATTCAGACCTCCTTGGAGAAAGTATTGTTGAGACCCACAGGATGGTGGGGAATTTCACTGCATTGCCCTTAGACAGAGCTGGTCCACAGTTGATGGACAAAAAAGAGCATCCATTCACCATGCAGGCAGTCCAAAGTGGTAAGCAGGAAACTATGGCCAGTACTCACAATAGGAAATATTCCTCCAAGTAACAGGTATGCAGGAAACCACGGCTGCACCTGGCAAGTAGGAAACAGCTCTGTGGAGTGCTGACAGGCTGAGGCTGTCCACCGGAGTGACTGCAAAACTCACTGGGAATCTATCTATAGGGAAAATTAATAGGAAGTTGTCCATGGATATACCACTGAAACTCGATGGGCATGAGTGCCACTGGATGATCCCCACAGGTACTGTCAGCTGTTCAGGAGGGGCAAGAATAAGCAAACTAAAATCACCAGAACCAGGAAGAGAACTCCCTCTTCCTCCAGTGACCACTAGTGCCCTCTACTGACAAATCTTTAAATTGTGCCAGCTGCCAAGAAGAAATATTTAAAGGGCCCATCTTTTTTTCACAGAGCAGGCAATGAAGTCTCTGGATTTGGAGTGGAGAAGCAGTAGATTTATAGATGGCACAAATGAATTCCTTTTCTATTTCTCATATTTAAGTGATATCAGTGTTCCTGACTCTTTGAAAGTAACAGTGGACAAGAATGGCTTCCCAGCCGCACAGCTCACCTCTTTAGCTGTTTTTACAAAGTAATAAGCAATATGGATTCATACTTAAATGTGTTCTGTTGGCTCTGTTCACTTTCCCACCTTCTACTGGGGCTTTTTGTTTGCTTTGCCTCTGTTTCCCCTCTCCTGCTCAATTTGAATTTTACAACCAGCAGTTTCTCCTCAGGTAGGGTCTTTGCCCTGGAATGGGGCTCAGGTAATTAGTTTCCTAATTTTTTTTTTAGGTCTTTCAAAGGGTTTATTTACTACAGAATTGCTTTAGTCCACTAACAACTTTGAACTCAGGGTTTCTGTGTTTAAAAGGATTTTGCTTGCTGCTTTATTTTTACAGTCCTTCAACATTCAAAAAGCAGTTATTTTTGCCAGCATTTGGCATGTCTAGAAGAGGTTAGAAAAAGTTGGCATCTGTAGAACTAGATGTCTGAAAATAGAAAAAAAAAGAATGAACATTTAAACATTCCTCATTTGGAGAGGCCCTGAGTTGAAATCACATTCATCTTCAAAAAGAACTGATTTAGGTCAGAAATGCTGTATTTTATAACTACAAATCTTGGCCTTGGACTTGACTAGTAAGAATTTCCAGGTACTGAATGAATGACAGGACAGACACCATTCAATTGGTCAATTCTGGCATGTGACCTACTTGGCTTGTGAAGTTTTATAAATATCTCTTAAACCCAAAACTCCTAGAACCCTGGAACCAGTTGTCGTAATTTGATTCTCAATACTTTTAAAAACAAGTAAATAAAAGTTTCCCCTGTAAGATCACACATTTAAGTGTTTGTTGCTTGTGGACAAATACAGAGAAGCCAAGTATGGAGGTGAATAAACAGCAATGTAACTGTGAGTCTTGGGATGGCTATGGAGAATGTAAGTCCCTTGCTGGCTCTGCACTTGCTGTGCTCCAGAGGTGACCATCCAAGGAAACATCAACCTGAAGAGGTGTGAATCCCAGCAGCTGTTCCCTGGGTTTAAATCTCCACTCATCAGCCTCCAGCAATTCTACCAACCAAGCTAAT
>PVKH010025747.1:0-13351 GCA_004027955.1 Chaetophractus vellerosus | reverse complement strand
TATGTTCCAAAGCTTCTTCAAAGATGAAGCCAATACAATAGCCAAATGGAATTAATAGGAATATGGAATAATAATGATGTTTAAATGTAAGAGACAAAATATATGAAAACTTAAAAAACAACTAAAACTAAAAAGTAAAGGATTGTGTTATGCAAAAAGTATGAAAATGTAAATAAATAAATAAATAAATATATTTTTTGACATTTTGCCTTTTATCAGTGCAATATCTGGTGTCCAGTCTGTTCTGTGACACTTTCCTCCTCTCACACCGCAGTGTCCCACAATCTTTCATTTAATTTTCAACGAAGTTTCAGGTCACTGCAAAGTCACACACTGAATAAAAGACACTCTCATATACTCAACCTCCTCCCACAATCCCCACCCCACACCAAAACCATTTTGTATGTGGATGGCAGCCCCATTATAACTAATATACAAATAGTGACACACAGGTTCCAAACATTGTCAATGGTCCACAGCATGGTCCACATTTTAGAACGTACACCTTTACAAATTTGTATCATAGTAACCATGCCCTGTGACCATCAATGCAAGGCAAAGCAAAACATTTCCAGTGACCACTAAGTACCCCCTGTTCAACCCACTCTGTTCCTCCCTACCCCTTCCCCCAGGGCCCAAAATGACCACGTGGCTCAACTTTTGGACAAAAGGAATCATAGTTACATGCAACAATGTGTCTTGATCCACCTGTTCATTCCCCACCACTGCACCAACCTACACTACCCAATCTACCCACATGCCAACACTGCACCACCAAACCTAACAGTATCACCACATACCTGTCCCATCCCCCAACACACAACCACACTCCATTACATCACCTCAGAGATTACATCCATATGAGTGATGTCCCAGAACTTTCTCTTCTCTTTTTCTGTCTTATAAGCCTATCTTTCAGATCCTAGTTCTTGGGGTTTTGCTCAATTTCCTTAATTGATATCAGTGATTTCATGTGTTGTTCATCTTTCAATGCCTGGCTTGCTTCACTCAACATCAGGTCTTCAAAATTCATCCATGTTATCCCATGTATTAGCACTTTATTCCTTCTTACTGCTGAGTAATATTCCATTGTCTACATGTACCACGTTTTGTTTATCCATTCATCTGTTGATGGGCAACTGGGTTGATTCCAATACACAAACAAAATGTAATTCCTTTTTAAAGTTTCTAATGCTGAGTTGTTTTTCTCAGAAGGATCTGAATAAACTAGAACACTTCTCCTGGGTCCCGGATTATGAAACATCTTTTATTTATTATATAAAATCTTCACAATCCATCATTTAATCTTATATATTACACATTTTATTCTAATTCATCTGTATATCTGCTCAAATAAAAGTATATGTAGAAAGTAAATGGATAGAAAGCACAGAAGTCCGTATCACTTTAGGGACACCCTAGAGCAAGAAAGAAAACTTATGGATGGGGAGTTTTTTTTTTTTTTAATTTGTAGCATATTAGAAGGGAAAAATTTATATTGCAAAATCATGTTAAGTTAGCATTTGTGAAATCTGGATGGTGGAGACATGGGTATCTGTTACATTATTTTTATATATTTAGCAATTTTTAAATTTTCATAATTTTTCAAGTGAGCTTCTTGGGTTTCTGGACTTTGGGAATAAGCAGGAAAGCAACAACTTCTACAGGATTTCTGAATTTGATTTCCTAAGAATTGCAGAGGGGCCTAAGTTTGACTTAGATTCTCTGGCCCCCTATAAAATCTCTTAGGAGAGAACATGTGAAGATTCATAATTAATATCTAAGTCACCTGGTGTCAAACTGGATCTCATACTGTGCAATCCTTGTTTTTCAGATGCTTTGTTCCCCAGGGTCTCTCCCTGGCCAGTGATAGTGCCTGTGTTAGTGGTTCTCTTGGTCATCACTGGGGTCATGTGTGTTCTACTAGTACGTACAAGAAAATCAAAAGGTAAATGGAGGTCTGGCACTATTTGTGAAGGAATTAGAGGATAACTCATCTCAATAAAATCAGACATGGACTGTAAGTCTTCCTTAGTAATTGAAATTGAGAAGAAAACAAATAAAGAGAAAAAATATTCCACCTGCATAGATGTGACTCTGCATTGTCAGATAATTAAGGTTGCTTGGTCAAGGTTAGCTATCTCATCAAGAAAAGAGCACATATGCTTCTTTCAATTGAGAACTGACACATATATTTGTGAGTGCAGGGACTATTTATCTATCTATTTATTTATTTATACACCCAGAGATGATCAAATGTTCTGTGACATTTTTTGTTCACAGTATTTCTGTGTTTTCAGAATAGAAGAAGTCTTTGTGTAGGGGTGGGCAAGTGGGCAGGCTGGATCAATATTAAAAGCATTACACACTGAAGGATATGTATGTGGGGGGTTGTGGGAGGGGTGGGGGGAGGCATATGGGTACTCCTGGAGTCTCTATGTAACATTTGTGTAATCAATGTATCTTAAAAATATATATAGATATATAAGTAATTTAAAAAATGTATTCTTTAATTTAAAAAAAAGCATTACATGGTAAGCATGAGTTGGGAGATAATTGACTTGCTAAAGAATGTTCACACAGTTAAGAGCTGCCAATGCCCCCTGCTCTCCCAGAAGATAGCACTTCTTCAGACATCTCATTTATCTATTTTCTACTTCAGTTACTTTCCTCCAAACAGGACTCAATACTCATAGCTCTTAATTTTGTTGTCCTTCACTTTTTAATGTGGATTGGAAACTCTTTGGACAGTCTTTCTTCAAAAATATTGTCAGTGCTACCACTGCCCTTTTGTAGCTCTTCATGTGCATGGGATAGATTTATATTTCAATTCATTATCTGTTAACTGAATGAGTTATTCCATTTTCTGTATCTTGATCATGACCTCTTCCAGATAAAGTTGAAATCAGTAATCAAAGATAAACAAGTTCAAAGTGGAAAGAGCTGCTTACCATTGTGTTAAAGTGCTATTCCCTTCAAGTGTCAGCCTTTGCTACACTGAAAGTTAACATGCTCTCTAAATCAATCTTATTATATACCCATTTCTCAAAATGGCTGATACACATAATACAATGAATTTAAATGAAAAATTTGCTCTGGTGATGAACAGTATTTTATGTGCAAACTTTTTTTAAGGCAAAAATAAGGTGTGGCTGATAGAACAAAGGATAGTAGTGATAAAGGTAAGAATGGTAGCATATAAGGAAAAGAGTGGAGATTGTTTGAAGAAATTGGCAAAATGGCTAATTTTTAGAAAATTAGACCATCTTTTGTCAACTCTCATTATCCCTACCAAATAATTCAATGTACAATTTTTTGTGCATTTCATTTCATGTTATTTTAATTTTTTCACCAAATGCATTAGCCTTCAATGACTGAAATGATTCAATACTTGGTGGAAAAAACAAAACACATATGCATATATTTATATGACCAAATGGTTAGAAATTTAGAGAAAAAATAATTATTTGCTTCTTAAATTAATTGATCTTCACTTGAAACTGATTTGTGTCCATGAATGCATTTTTTGTAACTAAACAAATTAAACATGCAAGCACATATAATAGATTAGAAAATTGATTTATCAAAGAAGAACTTATACACTTTATAGTAATGGACACATCTTTGTAACTTATTAAATGTTTTATTCTTTACTTTTAAAGTCTTTAGATTACATAAATGTAACATTGAAAATGTAGGGGATTCCCATATAGTACACCTCCTCCCTGCATACACACTTTCTCCCATTATCAACATCTTTCATAAATGTGGTACATTTCTTACAATTGAACATATATTGAAGTATTGCTACTAACCATAGTCTATAGTTTACATTATGGTTTACACTTTGCACTACACAATTTTATAGATTTTGACAAAATGTATAATAGTTTGTATCTGTCATTGAAATATATTCCAGAAAAAAATTCTATTTCCTTCCCTCCCTCCACTCTGAAACTTTGGTGACCACTATCTTTATATCATTGTTACAAGTTATTTAATTACTAGGATCATAATAATTCTACTTTAGTCCATAGCTGCAATCCCATTTTATGTTTGTTCATTCCTCAATCTTGAGGACTTTTGGATGGTGATGACCATTCTGTTTTCAATTGAGAGGGGGCTTACATCCCATCATGCAGATGGATCAAAATCTCATGAGTGCTGTAGTAGTTATTCTCTGTTTTTTATTGGATGGACGTTGTCCATCATCAACCTTTTGTTAGTTGTCATGGGTGCTTCCAATATACTGAAAAGTAGGTGTTGGCTACAATTCTCCTGAGACTCAGTGATCCACAGGCATATGGACCTACTGAAGATTTAAGTCTCAGGTACATAAGTTTAATGAGGATAGTGCTAATTATAGGTTCAAATAAAAGGGGTAGAAGAACCATGTATAGCTTAACCCTAAATGAATCTAAGCCTGATACCTTGGGGAGACACTACCCCATGAGCACATGAACACATTTACAGACATGCCCCAGCTGCACCCCTCCCTTTACATACTATCACCACTGTCACCATGCACCAATAATCATCCCCTGCCACAACTGCAATGCTTCTGTAACCCAGATCATCCCCCCAAACAAAGCCAAATAAAATAATAATTAAATTAAACTAAATTAAATTTAAAAATAAAGAATTGTGGGGTTTTTTAGTATTTTGCCCTCATCACTATAAGATCTGCTAACTTTTATGTAAGTTGTAATGTATTTGATAAAAGTAAATCCTTTTCTCACATTCCAGTGTACACTTTAAAAAATCAGTGTCAATTCTTTAGGAAATATATGATAAAATCATAAAGAAAATTTGAGATTTGTCTAAAACAAAGTATAATCTGACTATAGAGTAATACAAAAAATCTCATTTAACCAAATTATAAACTGACTATTAAGGATATTTCATTAAATGCATGGTAGAAATACTCTAAGAAAAAGTGACATTTTTGTTATATCCTTCTGTAATGATTGCTTTGTAGGTAAAGATAATCATTTAGTGGATAAATTCTGGACTGTGGGTTTGAAGCATAATTTTGTTTTTAGTTTTACCTTACATTATTTTCTATATTCTACTGTCTCTGAGTTGGGAAGATGTGTACAGGTATGTAAACTCTTCAAAAATACAGAATTGAGACAGCCAGGAACCAAACTCTTTTAAACAGGATCTGCCTAGTATCTTTTTGTGAGATGAAAGGCTACTCATCCATACCTTAGTCTTACTAATGTGTCTGTATTTGTGTGTTTGTTTTAGGTTCACTCAAGAAGCAGCATGGTGAGTTGGATTATTTCTAACTCAGAGATCCTCACTCTATCATTTAGAAGATAAGGTCACAGATGCAGGAGAGCATGACCAACATAGCATCCATCAGAAATGATGGTTGGAAGTCTATGTGCTTGGAACAACCCTACAAAGCTCCACTTATCCATAATAAAATAGAGAAATTAGGTGCAACCTTAAGTAAAGTGTAATGACATATTCAGTTTGGTATATAAAACTGTGTGCCACTGTTCTATCATGATCACTGAGATGTAGCTGCATTTGGTGAATTTCAGACATCTAGGGCAGAAACACCATGCCACACTTTTCCTTAAATTATTCCTAAGGAATGTATAGAGTAGTGATTCTCAAACTTGAGCATACACCAAAACCACTTGGAGGACTAGTTAAAACCAAAATGGTTAGGCCCAACTTTTCTGATTCTGTAAGTCTGGGATGTAGACCAAGAATTTGTGCTTCTAACATATTCCCTCCTGATGCTGATGCTGAAAATGGAGGTCTGAGGGCCAGAATTTGAGAACCACAGCAATTCACTTGATGGTTTAGAAAATATTAAGAATTTAAACATTTGCGTGTATAGTTTATGTGTATTCCTAGATGACTAGAAATAAATAAAATGCTTAATTCCTCCTGGAGCATATCAAATCTGGAAAAATGACATGTAGTTTTCTAATGCTTGCAGAACTAGGTCCACCTAGTCTTTGGTTGCAAATTTAGATCATCCATATGATCACTTAGCATAGAAACAAGGATACTTTTAAGGGAAATGGTGTTTTCTCCTGCTTTAGTTGAAAAAATTGAAATATAAATTAAAATGGTATTGATTATCCTAAAATTAACCACTCAAAAATACCAAGGAATTTTAGAAAAGTCAGAGTCATTCATTGGATCAACAACAGTAAGGCAAGCATAATGAATGAAGCTTTCTTTAAGAGTAGATAAATATCTATTTATTTGTCTCTCTGTCAGTCTGTCTATCTATCTATCTATCTATCTATCTATCTATCTATCTATCTATCTATCTATATGTAAAAACAGTAGTCGCATTCCATTGTTTTGGTCTATTTCAACCAGGCAAGGCCCACACACTATCCTAAGGAGATTTGGTGTAGTTCTGCAAGCTGAAGATGCAGAAATATTTTCCTGGTCCTATCCCTAAGTCATTGACTAACAGAGTAGATCTGGGAACCTGGAAGATTCATTGCACCTGAGAATTGAAAGGACAATGCTGCTCTAAGAAAATTAGAGAATGAAAACCCTCTCAATCTCTTGCACAGATAGAGATACAGTTCATGCTGGATAAATGAGGGATTAAATATCTTGTTGCTCACTTCTGTGTTTAGAAAGAGGATTTTGGAGCTAAATACTTCTTTCTCATTCTTTCTCTTATCACTACCCTTTGTCAACTGCCAAACCTATAATTAACAATGTTAGAGAGATTATTTTTATTTTTTTATTTTTTTATTTTTTTTAAAGATTTATTTACTTTATTACATACCTCCCCTCCCCCCCGCTGTGGCGACACGCTAAGACTGGTCACTGCACAGGCATGGCTTTCCTCACTTGTGGGCAGCTTCTGCTTCCATTCATGGCAGGCCCTCAGTTTGCGGGTGGCTGGCTGTGCTCCATTCATGGGCGACCTGCCCTGCCCGTGGCGGCTTTTGCCCTGCCCGTGGCAGCTTTTTGCCCTGTCCATGGTGGCTCTGGCCCACCCATGGTGGCTTGCCATTCTCAAGGTGGTCTGCCTACTAGGAGAGGTCCCCAGGAAATGAACCCAGGGCCTCCCATGTGGTATGCCAGTGCCCTATCCACTGTGCTATCCAGCCGGCCCCAAGAGATTATTTTTAAACAGTTTAAACCATTTAAATGGGAGAGGTCTAATGTTTGTAACAGTGTTTTCTTTCAGGATATGGGAATTGAGGACAAATCAGCTCTGTTAAATATTCATCTAAAAAGTCACACTGGGATCTTGCTGAAAACTGCTCTCCTCCATGTTGGAGGGACTCCCCTGGAAGGGCCAGTCACAGAACTCTCTGAATCATAGTAAATGCTCTTAAAATCAGCCAAGACTCTAGAGTCTACTGCTATGTAGGCATCACCTCTTTATATTTTTTTCTCTGATGTATAGTTCTTGGGAGTTTCCAACTGTCATCAGATTACACTGCTTTTATGAAAAAAAGCTGTTAGCATTTCTAGACCTCTGTCCTCTAATTTATTTGTGTATTTGTTTTCAAAGGTATACTCTGGGAAAAATATGGTAAGTCATTCATTTTCTCCTGTCTGTTTAATGAATTAATAACAAGTAAAAATTGCTGGCACATTTTTTTCATTCAAAAAACATATTCATATACATCATTCATATATGAATACACATAAACAATAAGTATATAGGAAAAGTTGGTGAACGTAAAAAGCAAACATATATAACATCATATAGGGTTCCCATATACCACCCCACCAAATCTGTTACAAATTATGAAAGAGCATTGTCAAATTACTACCACTAACCAGAGTTCATACAGTGACTGAGGTGATGACTGCACTATTATCTGATGAAAATAAGAGCCACCAAGTGTAAAATTTTAATGTATTGTACAAGGCAAAATGCTGGATAGCACAGGCAGTTTAATAAATTTGATAGAAAGTGAGATTTAAGAAAGAATGTTGATATGACATAAGCAAATAAAAATCCTTATAAATTTCAATTTTTGGAATTCTAGGTTTCTGCCTCAGTTTATGATAACTGGCTTATCCAGGACTCCCTGAACTTTGTTGGACCATTATATCTATTATCTCTTCATTTTTGTAAATATTATTTTAATTCTACATAGAAGAGAGTCTGGTTTGGCACATGGGCAGAGTTCCAAATGATGGCCTATAATAAACCCATGAGAAAATCCAGAAAAAACAAAGCATGCTAACTTTAATAAGCAAAGCACAGTGCACGGTCTATAATAAGAAAGCTTGACTAAAGTTAGCTAGCATTGTTCTTCTTTGTTGTTGTTGTTATTGTTGTTTGGTTGCTTGTTTGTTGGCTAACCCATGGTCACTGAAATTGATAAGAGGAAGTCTGGGTAAAATGAACCTGGAAAACCTGTTTTTTTCTCTGCATTTGCATAACTTGTTTATTATTGGACATTTATTTGTAACCAGGCTGACCTCCTTAACTTTGGAAACCTTGACCACACACATCAAATATCAAGATTTGAATTAGTTTAAATTGCCATTGGATTATATCCCCTCCAATATCTTAGATATCTTCTTTGGAAATGAAGGAGGTTGTTATTTCAGGCTGCTCCTAAATCCTCAGGGAACACACTACTCAAGGCTCATTGACGCTGAATGCATGGCTCAGTGCTCAGACTTCCTAACTGAACTTGAGGAACTTTTTTCAGGAATATCCTAAGGTAAACCTCATATAATCAGCAGAAGGACTATACAGTATGATATAGTGAATCAAGCAATGAAATTCCCAATGATGGTGTCATGGGCACACTTTATAATCCTGGGGAGAATCCTAGAAATCACCCAGCTAAACTGATGAACAAAATGCTTATTTTTGTATTTCCTCTCTCCAGTCTTCATTTTATTCTCTAGGGTAATATTATACAAATTCATGCCTGGCAAGATATCTGTCAGGACTTATTTAGTCTAAGTTTGGTGATTGTGGATGCCTCTTGTCTATTATTTATTGTTTTTTGATTAATGTATTGTTTTTAAAGAAAGAATAATTGAACAAAAAAGTGAGTAATATTTATCTATATATTTGGAAGCAAATATATCATAGAATTGATGTATTCCACCTACTAAAATTATATTAAGAATTTATTTCCATACAATAACCTATCAATTTAAAATATATGTACCTATATCATCTATTTAAATTATCATCCTCACTATATGTTTTAATATGCTTCTTCAGTTTTTCTCATACCTAAACAAAAATATTTTCCAAGTAATGCAAAAAAACTCAATAAAACTTTTAGAAGAATAGCATTCAATGAAGTAATTTTTTTAGGGAATAATCAGCATATTCACAATAGTAAATCTACTAACGCAAAATATTTTTCATCTCCACATTTATTCAAGCATTCTTTTCTTCTAATAATTGTTTTTCATTTTCTTCAATAGGTTGCATATATGCTTTAATATTGTTTCCAGATATTTCCTACTTTATTCATATTGTGAGCCAGAATTTTTCTTATAATTCTTCATGTAATTATTTCTTGTTTGGTGTGTGAAATGTTATTGAGGAATTTGATTTAAAAATAAACATTTAAAGCTGATCTTCTTGGTTTTATAAATGTATGCCATCTGGGCTATTTATCTGCAGGTAACATAAATGGTCAATAACATATTTTTGCTTTGGTTTCTTATTTTCTTCTTCATACAGAATTAATAGTAGAAGAGAATGAAAGTGATGTTTACTTTTGTCTTAAGTCTTAAATCTATTCAATAATAGTCCATACCAGACTTTTAAAATTATTATGGCAAATTCAGTACCACAGTCCATGAAATGACTTATGTTGAACTAAAACAATACTGAAGAACAACCAAATTATCTTCTTCTCTTGTTAGAAAGTAATTGTGAGGACTTGTGCTATGTACAAGGTTTCTAGGCTTAAATGGAGGATGAATTGTGTCAGCTTGTACCCAGTGAAGATTACAGTCAAGATCAGTGATTCCTTGAACATATGAACATACAGTAACTTAGGTGGCAGTTGCTTGAGAAATGATAGTAAAAAAATAAATAAACCACCAAGGCTAATGCCAAGTCAATTTAATTCCTCTCATAAAAGTATGTTTACTATGGCAATACAACTATGATATGCCTAATTTGTAGACTCTGGTTAGCTACTTAGAAGGAATATTTGAGAAATGAACCAGTCAAAAATATAATTGTAAGACATTCTATGGGTAAGCATAAGTACTATAGAAGTACTGCATAAAACTTAACTAAACTGCTCAATTATACCACCACAAAATTTTATTATAGCTCTAACTGACACATCTCTAATTCTTAAAAAAAAAATAAAACTGTAAATTTGGAAATTATAATATGAAAGTTTATTGAAAGGATGATGGGTTCATGGTGAAAAGAGTCAATAAAAGAGATAAAGTGAAACAAAACATCCCTACCCCTATGCTTATTGCTCTTTCTGGATAGGTATACAATTACCTTTGCAAAAAGAATGCAATATATTTTTCTAATGAGCCTTTAGGAGAAGGGTACATGGTAGCTGTAAGTTCATATACCAGAGGGATTTGACTGAGCTGTGAGGTCATAGGTGTGTTGAGGAAGTGCTAATGTAGCTGAGCTAAGTGGTAATGAGGGAATAAGTAGATCAGTGAGAGCCAAGCATTTGCAGGTCAAGGAGCACAGCAAGCTCTGGACTCTGGGCTGAGTGAACACATAGTTCTATCAGTTGACATACAACAAAAAAAAATGAATCTGATTCAGAAAACCCAGTCAAAACCATCAGATATGTAGGCAAGGCCCAAAAATGCAATATTCCTTCAGCTATTGTAACAATTTTGAACTTTGTCCAAGAATTTTGGGAAGTCATTGCAAAGGAGAACCATCATTAGATTTATATTTTTAAGATGCCTATTTATTAATAGTAGAGAATGGATTTGATGATTGCAGTTAAAAGTTTGGAGGAAGTTAGGTGGAATTCTCTGTTGAGATATACTTATATGAATAAATGGATCTAAAAACAAATTTACATTATTTATTATTAGCTGGGCTTCAAAATCACAAATTATATTTATTCTATAGTCATTATGTAAATCCCATACTCTTTACCTAGAGATCCAGTGAAAGAGAGAATTCTTGTGTAGTATCTGTTGTCCCTTTCAATGTTCATTCATCTATCTGTTAATTGACTTATTCATCTATCCATTTTGGCTTATTTCAAGGGATGATAGATGATAACTATGCTCATTTTTAAAGACTTGGTTCTGGAGTAAAACTCTGTTTTTAAATTCCAGCTCTATCACATAGTAGCTTCATGATTTTGCAAAATATTTTTAACCCTGAGTTATGTTTTTTAATTGAAAAATGACTATAATAATTGTATTCAGGGCATAAGTTTTTTCTCAGCATTACAAAGGACATATATCTAAAAATCTTGATTCATATTGGAGATATTATCAGTAGAAGTAGCAGCAGGCATGGATGTAATTATTGAGCCTGGAAAAGAGAATATGGGTTTAAGTCAAAATCCACAACCCATGAAACCAATGCTGATGTAAAATAATCTCTTTGTTTTACTCATATATCTGTGAATATGATAAAATGACCCATTCAAATTTAATATGTGGAAAATTTAATCCATCATCAGAATTATTCTGTTCTTATATGCTTTTGGTAGCTATATTGACTGTGATACTTCTGGACTTAACAAATAATAAAATTTTAAAGTGTCACCGATATTAGATGAATATCAACTGCTTCTATATGTACAGAAAAGTGAGGAATTTTATATTTACCTGGATTATTCCCTTTAAGGAAGAAAAATCCATAAATAAGCTCAAAACACAGTCATTCAAACTTGGTTTACAAAACAGTTAAGGGTTCAATTTATATTAGCCTTGGTGTTAAGGACACCACAGACTTAATAAAAAATAATAGTTACTTTTCCATGATCCACTCACCAGAGTCCCTGGAACAACGCTCTTTTGACTTTGTAAGACCACATTTTCCCCCAAATAAAGCTCTCCAGGACATGCAGACAGAAACAAAAATGCACCTTCCATTTGGTTCTCCCAATAGATGGAAAGCTTCCCTCTATTTCTTCAGAAATTGTACTGGAGAATTGTCCTAATGCACACATCCCTAAGATGTGATGCCCCACCAGTGGAGATATCTCAAATTGCACCCAAGGCCTCACAATCTACTACCGTATTCTGTGGAGACACTGAAAATTATCATCCCTTATGCTGCTGCATCATAGGATATTTCAGTGTAGCCATCACCTCCATGGAGTGAGGAAGCTACTCTACCAGATTGTGCATTCTTTTAACTTTGCCAAAACTTGGTTTCCCTAATTCTCATGGAGAACTTTGTTTTAAAACAAAAAACATAAACAACAAACAAATAAACAACATCACAAAATCTATTTAGAAGAGGCATACACATAGTCTCTCTTTGCTTAGACAACAAGCAATATTTTCAGAGTCTTGGCCCAGGAGACAAACATAACACATTTTTCAAAATTTCCTGGTTACACCTGACTTTTAATATATATTCAGATTTTTATTATATACTTCTCTACTTGCCTAAATCTTCCTGCTACAGATAATCTATTAATCAAATGTAAAAGTGCTCCGAATGGGACTATACAACATAACACCACTCAGAATGAATTTGACATTAGCTTCAGATTAATCCCAATCTGTAAACCACTCCACATTGATTTATATACATGTCTAAAAATTCCACCTACCTTACTTCCCAAGAATTGAATGAATGTGTGCTTTGAGGAAAGGAGTACGGGAATACATTTATTAAAGAATACCACTATAGAGCTCTTCTGTTTTTAAAAAAGAAAAAAGGTCACATCTGGAATAAAATAAATCATTTAACTACAGCTTAACAAATTTTTATAGCACATGGAAAAATTCTGACATAAAGGTTATTGAATGATAATTATAACTCTACATCTATTTTTAAAGACTTCTTATATCAAGGAATTGTTTATCACAATGGTGATACACAGGTAAATAAAATGGAAATATTCCTTTCCCTTATATATCAAACACCAAAACAAGAACAAAAAATATAAAGCATATTAGATGTGGAGAGACCAGCAGGAGATGAGATGGGAGAGGTAAACAGAAGGTACATTATGAAGAACCTTGCATACCTGGTTAACATTTAGAATTTACTCTATGAATAGTGGTTAACAACAGAAGGATTTTGAGAGGATGGGATTTTCTATAATAAGATCATAAGATCTGAGTTTTAAAGAAACTTTGCTGTAGAATGCCTTGGCATGTTCTAGAGAGGACATTGGGCTTTCGACAGTAGTCAAGGAAGAATTGAATTGGTAGAGAAGATGGTGGAAGTGGT
>PVKH010025746.1:0-13353 GCA_004027955.1 Chaetophractus vellerosus | reverse complement strand
CCAGTGCTCAGATACATATTCCAGGGAAACTCTATGGTCTAACATTGAAAGCTTATAATTACTTTCTTGGAGCTGAAATAGAGTCTCTGCTTAATTATGAAAATGTTGCTATTAAGATAATTATTATGCAGTCAGTAGAATTTTATTTATCTATCATATGTCAGTGCCTAGTCAGTAATCACTTTTGTTTGTCCTATTACGCAGACAGTGGTGGATCTTATAATTATATTTCAGTAGGACACTTTTTGTGCCCCTTCTGATAGTACTTTACTTTTGGGGATCAGAATCTCTAACCCCACACAGTAGAGTTGTGAGGTCAAAAAGCAAAAAATCCCCATTTGGGTCATTGGGAATGATGTTAAGTGGGACCACACTTCTTGGTTCTCAGACCCATGTGTACTTCCTATGGAAAAATAGCACCTTGAACTGAATGCGTATTCAGTGTCCTAGAGGATGATACCCTTTTCCTCTCAGAGTATAATTCAGATGTGTTTTCAGGAGGTCACCACAATGTTCTATCAGGCTGGCAACCTTTGGGTAGAGTAAATTCCCTGGGCATTAGCCCACATCCACACGTTCTTTGCTGTAAAGTGGGTCTCATGTGATAGTATGTGGGATCCCATGCCAGTGGTCCAAATACTCAGTAGGTTCTTAGATATTGGTGGTGGTTGAAGTCCAGGAGTTAAGAATGCCAAACCTATATCCAGAATATGTGTCTATTATGCTATCCCTTTCCAGGAAAGGGCCTCAGTGTCCAGAAAGAAAACAAGGCATACTTTATACAAAAAATGTTGTAAGCCCCAACAATATTAATAAGTGCACAGTAAAATGCTATGAACAAGAAGATAAATACTCTTTATCCAGATTTCCACATTTTGATTTTTTTCTCCTAAGCAAATATACTAAGCGGTGAATCTTTCAAAATGCAGGTTCTCAATGGAAACCTCAAGAGACAGCCAAAGCAGAATGAACTCTTAGGTGTCTTTAGAGTAATTAAAGATATTAATGTATATTTAATGCATTTCACTACCCTTGTTAATTTTTATGGCTTAAATTGCACTAATTGAGACATAATTAGCCTAAAGGTAAGAGCCAGCTTCAAGTTTTGAATCTCACTAAGCATAAATTATTACCACATTTTTACATTCTTTAGTCAACATAAGAAAATAAATGTCTGTTTCTGAGAATTATATCATAAACATCTGTTAGGAGTATTTGTTTGGTAGTGGGGTTATTGCTGGCTGTGTTCTAAGCCAATGGTTTCAAAATGTTAATCTTTTAAAATGCACTGAGTGAATTTTGAGGACCTAAATATTTGAGTATTGTACTCTCATAAAAGCAGTACTATTATCCTTTATGATTTCACAGTCTTAGTGTAATATATTTTCACTAAATTATTTACTAGTTAATTGTTAACAAAGGACACCTGACACTGAAAAGCAGCATTATGACAAGATTATAGGAAGTAACCTGTGTCCCTAAATAAGCAATTTGGCAATATGAGCATTTTATGTAATGTATATAAAGAAACAAACTGTAGCATAACAAACATTTCTGGTAATAAAAAAAGTTCTTGGATGGAAGTTGGTATAAATTTGTGTATTGTGAGGAAACCCTGCAATTCTGCGTACATGTCTTGTTATTGAACAGTGCCAAGTACTTCCTATTTTAACTTTGTTTTATTGACTGAATCGCACAGATGAAACATGAGTGTGACAAATATATTTTTGGTCACTGACAGTATCTCCATAGTTTAAGTTAGCCTTGAAAGTAGGTTTGGCCAAGACAATGGATATGATGGCTCTCAGGCTGCTGCTTTTGTGGTAAATATTTCAACTTCAAAAATTAATTAGTTTGGGTTTTCTAATCAGGTTCAGTGAATGGCAGAGAAGAAATACTTCTTTGCCTCCAGTGCTTAGATGCATATTCCACAGAAACTCTATGGTCTAACATTGATGGCTTATAATTACTTTATTGGCACTAAAATAGACTCCCTGCTTAATTATGAAAACATAGCTATTAGGATAATTAAGTATTATGCAGTCAGGGGAATTTTATTTATCGATCATATATCAATGCCCTCTAGCAAAAGGCTATTAGGAACATACATGAATTGAACAAGTTGAGTTTTTTATTCATGGCAGTAAGAGAATGGAAAGAGGCAGTCTGGTGGGTGTGGAGAGGAGGATTTGGTGTCTTTAATTTTCTTCAGTTTCATTTTTTTTTTTACTTTGAAATCATATATTTTTTCTTTACAAAAGGTGAATTAAAGCTATTACGTGTTTGTTTTTGTTGCAATACAGAATATGTTTATATTCTGAGCTAATTTCATAATACTGGGGCACAAAATTATATATGCAATATGATTACAACTCTATGAAACATAGAAAAATTATCAGAAATAGTCCAATAGGTTACTAGTGAGTATTTTCTACTTACAGGTGTTAAGGCAGTATTTTCCTCCTATTTTCTTTTCTTTTCAGAGCATACCATACTAAACACACAATTAATAGCTGTCTTTATATGTCTGAAATCTGTTCATTATTACATATTTACAGTGAGTAATAAAGGACCAAGGCTACTTAGAGTAGATATGACCAGTAAGTTGTGATGAATTCTTTCTCTCTCTCTTTAAATGTAGGCTCCACAATTTTTAGTAGGAAAAGTCTGTTTAGTTTTCTAGACCTTCACCAAAAGAATCTTTACCATTTAAAAAAGGCTAGAAGTGGAGAAGACATTTATTTTGCATGGCACTGGAAAAATACAGTTCCTCAAATTCTGAAACATAAACATTGTACTAATAAAACCACTCAGATGTAACTACCAGAAAACTTATATGCTTAAAATAAAAGTGCCATACCTTCTCACACATGCACCTTGTATTAATCAGGGTTCTCTAGGGAAACAAAACTGACATTTTTTACACGAATTGGCTCACACAACTGTGGGGATCGGCAAGTCCAAATTCCATAAGGCAGGCCACAAGCTGGGAACTCCAATGAATTTTTTGATGAATTCCCCAGGAGATTCTGGCTGGCTAAAATAGAGATGGAAATTCTCCCTTCTGAATACTGAAATCAACACTTCTCCTTTGAAAGCCTTTAAATGATTTGATGAGACTTCTCTCAAAGTTGAAGCCAATCTCCTCAGTTCATTATAGGTACAATCAGCAAAAGATTCAATCAACTTACTGATGGTTTAAGTCCACAAAATATCCTCACAGTAACAATCAGTCCAGTGCTTGCTTGACAAAGCAATTGGACACCATAGCCAGGCCAAGCTGACACATAAATTTAACCATCACATACCAAGTGTATATAAGATTGGCCACTTTTTCAGTCCAAGACACTGGGAGAGAAAATGAGAAAAGAGAATTTTCTGCATTTTCTTCTAATGTTTAAAACAAACAGATGATTAAGGTCTTCTCCAAAGTTTAGCACTATAAGAAAGCTCAGTTCTTGTGAAAGCAAGCCTTGACTATCAATTAGGAAAACATTTACAAAACAGCCAGTCCAGTAAAAAAAATAATCTATTAATATAGATAAAAGAGTGAAAAGTACTAGTCATGTTGTAGGCATAGGCATGAATAAAACTGAAAGCAACTGGTCACTTAAAAATAAATAAATTGCTTCAGAATAAGAGAGTAGTATTTAGTTGGGAAAAAATCAGATTTTGATTCTTTTTTTTTTATTTTTTAGGAGGCACCAGGGATTGAACCCAGGACCTTGTACATGGGGAGCAGATGCTCAACCACTTGAGCTACATCCACTTTCCTAATCTAATTCTTTTGCATCTAGTTAAATCTGAAGCCAGGCAGTATTTTTGCAAACTTCTTTAGTTCACTGATGAGACAGCTAAAGCCCAGAGAGACTATTTCATTCAAAGGCACATCTTAATGTCAGATCTTGGACCTGAATTACCTTTTCTAGTCTTCTACATTGCTGTTAGCAAGGCCAGTTTATAAGATGTGATTTCACTAAGTATTCAGATACAGATGCTACTGCTAACATATTTTCTGAACAAAAATTTGGAACATTTGGTTTGAAAGTGGGTCATGATATTTAAAAGCCTAAATAATTATTTTGGAAAATATGTGTTTGCCTATACTACACGTATCCCCCCTTCTTTTGGAAAGATTCTTTCTGCATCCCTTTCCCCTCTATGTCCCCTCTATATATAAAGATTAGTGTTTATATAATCAACATTCAATTTATTATTAATATATAACAAATATTTATAATTATACTAATTATAGTATAATCAGTATATCCCATACTTTTCATCACAGTGAATATTTTAGTGAACCTCTGTCAGTCCCAACAGAATGAACCCCAGAACTTTTGTAGGAAATACTGGAGAGAAAAAGACAATTTCCTTCTACTGGGATTGTTAAATTTTGAGGATGTTATCCAGGAACTTTCAGCAGGTATTCACCCTCTCCAAGCAGAGAACCTTGGTCTTTTCAATAATGAGAGCTAATAAATTCCCTTTTATACTTAAGGTGGTTTGACTTGGGTTAATTTATTGCAATTCAAAGATACCTGTCAAGTTCAGGCAGGTTGAAACCAGCAATTAAAGAGACAAGGGAATTGCAGTGGTTTTTCTTTAATAAGGCCATCAAACCTGCACCTTAGGTTCCTTTAGGAGAATATTTATTTGCCATTTGGACACCATAGTATATAATACAGTACCTGCCATATGGTTTACCTACTGATGTTTCATTATAGTTTTCTTCATATTCCTTCATTCTGATATTTTGACATTAGTCACCTCCAATTTGGGTAGGGCAAACCCTAACTCTTTTAAATATCTTGTAGTTCCCCTTTATACCCTTATATTCCTTATATGTTTTCAGCCTTGATTTTCCATAGGAGTGTTGAATGTGCAAAAACCTCTGGAAGCAGCCATAAGGGTTGAGTTTTAGGGCACCTGTGTTGCTGAGAAACCAACTCTGTTCTGCCAATTCAAGCAGGGTATATTCAAAGAAATTGCTGAGTTTTAAGTGATCATAAATTCTAGGTTGTCATGTACCATATTGCATTTTTTGAAGAAGCCTACTTATCACTGTCTGTGTTTGTTCATGTGGACCCAAACAGGTCTTTGGATTGCCCCCAAAGAACTTTTTGGATTACAGGGTGTTAATTGTTTTTGGGACTCTGGACTGCAGAGGATGGGGCAAATCAGAAATCTCAAGAAAGCAAATCAGCTCTTTGAAAGTACATACTCTGTGGATTCTGCTGACCCACCTCCAGTCTACACAGAGCCTAGTATCATGTCCTTACTTAGTAGGTACTTAAGCAACAGGCTCAATTTAATAAATACAAGCAGCATTTATATATTTTGGGGACTGATGTATCTGCTTAATTTTGATAAATAAATTGTAACGGCTCCTCTTAGATGTTAGTAGTAACACCAGCATTCATATAGTATTGTTTTCAAAGACTATTTCCATACATTCCCTCATTTTTCCCCTCATCTAAGACCCACATAGACATAGATGTAGGGGTTCAGTGACTTGTGAAAAGCATAAGGTAGTGAGTAGTGAAGCAAGGTCTGAAACAGTCTCAGGAAATGAGCTGATGTGTTCTTTGCACCTTGTTCTGCTGCTTCTCCAGTTTTTCAATAGGATGGTGCTTGCTTTAGAATTAAAAACATAATATTTCTGCACTTATTTAGGAATAAAACTTAACAATATTTTGCTTTACCAACATTGAGGGCAAGATTTTCTTTTGATAATGAAACCTTATTAGTGTGTATTACTTTTCTTGTCACACAAATATATATCAATCTCTGAGGGAAATCACTCTTCCAGAGGAGAGATCAGATTCCATTAGATCACTTCTTTATTTTACAGCACTTATTATATAGTGCTAGGAAGTTAAATCCCCTCAGAGTAGTAGAAACATGAATAATGTTTAAATGTACAAACATTGTGTAAGCACAATGGGGTTTTCAGCCACTCAACTACCTTTATCTTCACTGACAACAGTGAATAATTTTTTGTTTAGAAACTTTCATCCTTATAATATAACAAGTTATAACTCATTCCCTCTGAAATTTTTGCTTCATTATTCTTAATAATTTTTATAAGGTATTTGTTGACTTTTTAAAAAGAAAATTTTCCTCAGTGCTTCTAAGGGTGATGTAAAGTAGGTAATTTCAGCTCTTGAGAAGAAAAATAATCTACAGAAAATGTTCTGTTCCTACAGCACCTCATTTCCATTTGTGGGTGTCCTCCTTTAAAACTTACCACATAATATAAGTGCCATGAATACTAACCTTCTAATCAGATTGGCCCCTTAAAGTACCATGTATTTAGTAAATTTGAAACTCCTATTGTTTGGGGAAATGTAAATAAGTACAATTGTTCTAGGAAGTAATTTTAGTGGGTATTAGAAGTCTTAAACAAATGGTCGTAACTTCTGTGTTTGTAATCTTGTATCTGGAAATCTAACCAGAGACATGACCTGAAAAAGATAAAAACTTTATGTATAAAGATGATCATCACAACATATATAATTAGAAAATGGAAACAACTAAATATAAGGCTGTTTATTACCTGCTGAGTTTGTTCACTTGCTCCAGACAGGTCCTTGGATTGCTGGGGGTTAATTGTTCTTGGGACTCTTAATGAATTACAGAAGAGAGACTAAATCAGAATCCTCAGCAATGCAAATCAGCCTCTTTGAAAGTGCATACTCTATGGATCTTGCACACGCTTCAATTAATTTAAATATAGATGTTTGTAAATTCTGATCATAATTTACCAAATATCTGTGTGGACAGAAAACTGTTAAATACATCACTATGGTAATAATAATTATCATTTTATAGCAATAGTGTATTGAAGTTATTATTGTTTGTTTGTTTTAGATTATTTTTCTTTTTCTGATTTTTCCAAATGAGCTGTTTATTTAAGAATTATTCATTTATCAAGGCTAAAAATTTATTATTTCACTTTCCACTTGTATGTTAGTTTGATTTTATATTAGAATTTTAGGTGCAAAGTAATTGTTGCTCTGAAATTTTAAAATATTGTACCACTATTTACTATTATCACCATTTTGACGAGTGATTTTGATTCTTTTTGAAGCTAAACCGATTTTTTACTTGAATTAAAAAATATATATACTTTTGTTGTTATGATAGTATATAATGTGTCTACAGGTGATTTGTTCCAATTATATTACTAATAGTAGTCAGTGGACCCTTTGAAACTAAAGATTTGGATCTTTTCATATCTTAAGAAATTTTAAATATTTTTATTTCTTTCATAACATATTAGGGTTCTCTAGGAAAACAGAACTGACAGGATACACAAACACATATGTAATGTAAATATTATGAAATTTCTATAAAATTCATCTCACATTACTGTGGGGATGGGAAAGTCCAAATTATATATGGCAGGCTACAAGCTGGGAACTCCAATGAAGGTTTTTGATGAATTCCCCAGAAGAAGCTGGCTGACTGAAGTAGAGATAGAAATTCTCCCTTCTGGCTGCTGAAATCATTGCTTCTCCTTTTCAGGACTGGTTTAGTCTGATAGGCTTCCCAAAGCAATATACAAGAAATGGGTTGGCTTTTACCATGGGATTTATCTATTAGCTTGCAAGCTTACAGTTCCAAGGCCACGAAAATGTCCAAATCAAGGCATCATCAGGTAATGCTTCTTCCTGAACACTGGCTGCCAGCAATCCTGGACTCCTCTGTCACATGGCAAGACACAATGGCATCTGCTGGTCTCTACCTTCTCTTCCTGGTTTCATTGCTTTCATCTTCTGGCTTCCATGGCTTTCTCTCTTTCTTCATCTGAATTTCTTTCTCTTATAAAGGACTCCAGTAAGAGGATTAAGACCCACCCTGGGGCATGACTTAGTCTTGAAGCAACCTAATCAAAAGACCATTAACTAAAGTAATCTAATTAAAAGGTCCCACCTACAATAGATCCACAACCACAGGAATGGATTAACTTTAAATATATAATTTTCTGGGGGTTATTCAGTTTCAAACCCTTCGCAAAGTCTTCAACTGATTAGATGAGACATCTCTCATTATTGAAGGCAATCTCCTCAGTTGATGTAGATGTAATCAGCCATAGATGCAATCAACTTACTAAATGATTTAAATCCCTGAAATACCCTCACAGTAACAATCAGGCCAGGGCTTGCTTGGCAAAACAACTGGACACCATAACCTGGCCAAGTTGACACGTGAACTCAACCATCATACATCATTTTATTAAAATTATCTTAGTTCTTTTCTGGAAAATATCCTGTGCCACATACTGTGGTTTGGGGATTTCTTTTCTAGCATTTTAAATATTCATTACAATTCTTTTTTTATTTTTGGGTGATTTCTGAGAAAAAATAATTCTATATATATATATATATGAACAGCTAGATATATATATAAATAGAACAGCTATTTGAGGAGTTGTGAGTTAACCAAACAATCATGTATACCAGACAGGCTTCCCATACATTGCCCTACCACCAATACCTTACATTATTGTCACACATTTGTTACAAATGATGAAAGAACATCATAATATCACTAGGATCTATAGTCCATAGCTTATATTTGGTGTATTATTCCCACAAACCATCCTATTATTAACACCATGTATTAGTATTGTATATTTGTTATAGTTCATGAGAGAACTCATGGGCAAAACCACTTAATCTTCCACAGCTTCAGTTTCCTCATTCACAAGATGGGAATCATTTCTAGCTACAGCAAGAGTTACAGGTGATCTACAAAAATGTAAACCAGAAGGTACCTAACAATAAGAAGGCAATCAAAAAGTGGTAATTTCCTATCTCTGCCTCAGCAATTTCCAAGAAAATATAGAAAAATTAGTTTAAAATGGCACAATGAAAACAATAATTTAGATATAGCCAACTCCAGTTGACAGGTACGAGTTGCTATGTTCTAAACACAATCTATCTTCTAACATCTCAGAATATGCAAATATTATCTCTTGAAATTTCCCACACAGACATACAAACTCAGCAATACATTACTCTACTCGGCATACGTTTCCTCGTGGTATGCCTTTTACAGTTTTTACAGTGCAATATACAACTTTTACTTCAATTTTTACCAAGTTTATGCTATTACCTTTCTGCTTTACATTTTTACATACTCTAATCTAAAGAGATTAATATTACTAGGCCCTGAATGGACAACATTATCTAGCAATTTATCACTCTGAGTTCATTTCCCAGATCATAATCGGAAATAGTCCCTGTGCCTCTAGTTATTCAGTAAACTATAAATCAAAAAGCTGTAATATCAATATCACTGTGTCAGTACATGCACACACACCTGTTTCCTAAGTCCCTTTTCAGTTAGTACAAGTGCTTGAGGTAACTGAAATCATGAATAATTAAGATTCTAACTACCAGCATATTTTTATAAAGACCAATCTTTGTTTTGCCCTCTGACAAAGGTCCCTGTGAGCACAACTCAGATCAATAACTTAATTATAACACTGTGAAAATGAAACAGAGAGGTCAAACAACAAAATTTTCTTTCCCATGCATTATTGCCATTGCTCTGACAATGAGGCAATGGATGTTCAAATGAATCACAAGCCATAGTTTTTATTACTTTTGATAGCACATCCATTTTCTACTTTCACATAAAATGAGATCACATGAATGACTTTTTCTGTATTCTTTTCAGTTTATTTTCTTCATAGTGACCCAATACACAAAAATGAGAACAGTTGTATTAAAACTAAGGCCACAGAACTTTCTATTTTTGAATAAAAATTTTATGGTGCAACTTTATTTTGGGAGGATGAAGTTTCAGAAATTTCATCCAATTTTCAATTCTGAACGCTCTAAAATATTTTTAGAGTATTTCATTTCTTTTTTACAAAAGGTGTTTAATTATGCTAATCTCATTTGTAAGCATACTTGATAAGGGGCACTTTTATGCTTTGTTAGTAAGAATGAAATGTGGTTCAATTTTTTCTTGAACTCTTTGAAGTTATGTATTAAAAGTTGTGTAAATACAACTCTTTAATTCAATAATTTCTAGTTTTCATAAGAAAATTACCTAAGATTCAAACAAAGCTGTAGCTAGAAGGTTTTTTAACATCACATTGATAATAGTGAAAAATAGAAATAAGCTAAATAATAATTAGTTATTGAATGAAATATTAAATAGCTACTGAAGTTAAGAAAAGTTATCTTCGTACTACACATTTAGCAACCCATTTACTTCTATTCCTGTATATTCTATCTTCTTTCCTGTTACTGTGGATGAAGTGTCTGACCGTCTATAATAGACCTGCCTTTGTCTACTTGTTCACTTCCCTGCCCACATTTTGTCCAGTGACATACACTTAATGAGTAGCAGAGCTGAGTTTTGATCAGTGAATTTTTTAGACTCCAAAGCTCATGCTTTACTTCTTGTTAAAATTTGTGTCTCTTCAGTATCTCTCCAAATTAAAATAATTAAATACCAAAATGAAATTGGTAAATTCATTAATGCTGGATAGCTTATCCTCTAGACACCAGACTTATCTCTTGTCACTACAGGAATTATCCCTTCATTCTTTTGTATTATTAATCTTTTTATCTGTATGAAAACATAAAATAAATAAATATCTACATCCTTCATTAGGTACAGTCAGACTTCTCTATTCCATTTTAAGACTTGTTTACAT
This sequence comes from Chaetophractus vellerosus, assembly GCA_004027955.1. Taxonomy (NCBI): domain Eukaryota; kingdom Metazoa; phylum Chordata; class Mammalia; order Cingulata; family Chlamyphoridae; genus Chaetophractus; species Chaetophractus vellerosus. Next base: position 2,672 of record PVKH010025746.1, on the reverse strand, counting down.
CTTTTCCTTCCACATCACTCTAATTTAGATTTTATCCCCATAGTTATTCTGATAACTCTTGTCAATGTCAGCAGTGACCACCAAATCACTAAAACCAATGGCCATTTTTCAGTTCTAATCTTGTTTTTTCCCCCAAGCCCCATCATTTTACACATTTGATCACTCTCTCCTTGAAATACCATCTCCACTTGGGTTTCAGGTAATAATACCCAGCCTCAGTCATTGGATTTTTTCTTTCCTCTTCCTACTTTCACTGTCTAACCCAGTTTTATTTCTCTAACTATTCAATAAAAAGTTAAGGCCAGCCACAAATGTGGATAACACATGCAGCTGTAAACTTTCTAGTAGCCATGTTATTAAAAAAATGAAAAAAAAACCACAAAAAACCAACTGGTTTAAACCACTATATAAAATATATTTCAATATATGGACGTTAAGAAATTATTAACATCTTACATTTTTTTCATACTGATTCTCCAAATTTGGTGTATTGCATAAATATAGTATATATATATATCAGTTTGGAATTATCACATTTCAAATACTTAATAGCCACATGAAATTAGTGGCAGCCATATTGGGTAGTGTCTCTAGTGGCTCTCATACAATATCATGACTTTAAACATCATAGCTGTGCTGAGGACTCTCAAATTAAGACATTTTGAATGACTTTCCTGAATTTCCATTCTCTGAAATGTCTATTTGACAATTCCACTTATAAGTGTCATAGCAAACTCATGTGCAAAATTATTTCCAGGCCCTCTCCCACTCTCCCATCTCAGCAAATGTCAATTCTTATCTTTTGAATTGTTCATGATACATGCACACACACACCTGAGTCTATATATACCTATATTGTATATATATCTATATATGTGTATATGTATATGTATATGTATATGTATGTTCATATACAACAATTACACTTCAATGCTGTTCTTATGCCTAACATTTAATTTGGCAGCTAACCTGGACAGAGTTACTTTTAAAAAGGATACAGAATCTGATCATTCATCTCTCTAAGCAACTACTGTATTTTCTTAGCATATCATATTCTAATATCATAAAATATTGCTGTGACCTCATAACTGATTGCCATGATTCTTCAGTTATACTTTTGAGTTTATTCTCAGAAAAGCAGCCAGGATGCTTCTTTTATAATTTTAAGCATATCACATCTATCTTGTGATCAATCCCTTCAGTGGCTTATCTTGAACTTAAAACAAAACGCTCCTATTTTCTATAATTGCCATATAATCTGCTTCACACCTCTACCTTCTGACTTATTCTTCAATTTTGTCTTTTGATTGAATCATATATTTTCTACAATAAATTTACACTACTAGTATAATGTGAAAAGAATCCAATAAAAAATATTCACAATAAAACTGAACAATTTTTCTCATTTAATGTCAAGTGTCTTCAACTCCTTTAAGTATCTGATAGATCATTTACTACTTACCAAGAAAGGTGGCAGGCAGAAAAGTTGTCAGATAAACCTCATAGAGCTTTAACTCAAATGTTTTTTGAATAAATATTCATTAATTCACAATTGTAATAAATGTTCCACACCAATGTAAAGTGTTGGTCACAGGTTGGTATATGGAAACCCTGTTTTATGCATGATTGTTCTGTAAACACACAATTTCTCTAATAAAGGGAAAAATCATTAATACCACATTTATCTTATAAGAAAAAAAAACCTTCAGTAATACAAGAGTACTGAAGGTAACTGGCCAAGAATATATCAGACTAGAATATGTACTCGTTATTTTCCAAAAGCATAATTAGTTTGATGAAATTTACATGAATAAAATTATACACAGCACCTCGTACATGGAAAGTATCTTTCTATATCACCAATGTAATGAGGCATACATTGCTAAAATCCTAAATACACAATATATTTCATTTTCAAACTATGCAGTGCTTCTGGTAGTAGGTACGTTGAAAATTAATTTCTCAATTTCAAAAATATCTTAAGTGCCAAAGCAAAACATCACTACTTGCACATCACCATTTCATATAACTCTGCGCATCAATCCCAGAGTAAGGCTGTCTCATCTCTCCATGAGAAAGAAGTGTTTCCAGCAGAAGCTCAGACAATTTTTAATGCTTATGAGAAAATTATAAGATTTGAGAAGAGTAAGGGGACACATTCCAATACTCCATTCATTCATTACCCTTAGGAGAATGAAATCCTCCAAAAAGCCCTTCGAGTGTTGAAATACACCTGAGAATACCTCATAATTAGTGTGTTTGGTACTTTATACTTTAAAAAATTGAAGATGCCTTGATGATATCAATGAAGAAGTATAATTTACTTGAAACTACTTCAGCATATATAATATATACATGGTGTTATTTATACAATGTATATTTATATAATATGCAATGTGTTATTTAGGTTAAGCTATAGCCAAGGTGCTAAATGAGAATACACAGCCCCAGAGCATCTAGCGGTGTTCTAATGAGGACTCCCTGACCAGAAGCAGCATCTACCAGCCAGTCTGATATCCCTAGTTATGTGGATCCGCAACACTCATTTGAAAACCTTGTCTATTCTTGTAAGAACAGGTTGGATAAGAATACAGCGATGCTTGTAACCTTTGATATTCTAGGCCAGGGGTTCTTAACAAAGGGTCCGTGAGCCTGAATTGAAATTCAAAAAA
>PVKH010025745.1:0-13358 GCA_004027955.1 Chaetophractus vellerosus | reverse complement strand
CCCTTTTTTTTTTTTTTTTTTCCCAAGGCTGCAAGTTTATTGAAAGAGTCCATGAGCAGGGAGATCTAAACCAGGGAAGTTGAAGTGAAAATCTCAAAAGAGCAAGCAGATAATAGCAGTTTACAAAAAAAAAATTAAGGGATTTCCAAGTAGGAAGTTACAATAATTGACACTTAAGTTCTTTATCACAAAAGGAGGGTTTTACAAAACAGTGAAGAGATATACATTGGTTAGTATAGCATACTTTGTATGTGTGTGTGTTGTTGTTGTTGTTTGAGAATTACCTGGGATTGAATCTGACCCTCGTTCATCGGAAGCAGGTGCTCAACCACTGAGCTACAACTGCTCCCCACTTGTCCGTTTTTAATAGGCTCTTTTTGCCCATTCTTAATTGGGTTGTCTTTTTCTTGTTGAGCTGTAGGATTTCTTTATGTATTCTGAATATTAAACCCTTATCAGATATGTGGTTTCTAAATATTTTCTCCCATTCTGCACATTGTCTTTTTACTTTCATGAGGAGTCCTGTGATGCACAACATTTTTTAGTTTTTGTGAGGTACCATTTATCTATTTTTTTTTCTTTTGTTGTTTGTACTTTTGGTATAAAGTCTAAGAAACCATTGCCTAACCAATGGTCTGAAGATGCTTCCCCATGTTTTCCTCAAGGAGTTTTAATGTTGGTTCTTACATTTAGGTCTCTGATCAATTTTGGGTTGATTTTTGTATTTGGTTTAAGGTACTGGTTGACCACCATTCTTTTGCTTATGGATATCCAGTTTTCCCAGCACCATTTGTTGAAGAGATTATTCTGTCCCAAATGAGTGGGACGTGGCACCCTTGTTTAAAATCATTTGGCATAAACATGAGGGTTGATTTCTGAACTCTCAGTTTGATTCATTTGGTCCATCTGACTGTCCTTGTTCCAGTATCATAGTGTTTTGATTACTGTGTCTTTGTAATAAGTTTTAAAATTATTCTTCTTTTTCAAGATGGCTTTGGATTTTCAGGGTCATTCACCCCTCCATATAAATTTCATGATTGGTTTCTCCATTTCTACAAAGAAGAAGGCTGTTTGAATTTTGGTTGGGATTGCATTGAATCTGTAGATTGTTTTGAGTAGAATTGATATCTTCACACTATTTAGTCTTCCAGTCCATGAACATGGAATGTCCTTCCATTTATTTGTGTTTTCTTTGATTTCTTGTAGAAATGTTTTGTAGCTTTCTGTACATCCTCGTTTAAATTTATTCCTAGATATGTAATCATTTTAGTTGCTATTGTAAATGGAATGTTTTTTAAAATTTCCTCTTTACATTGTTCACTGCTATTGTATAGGGAAACTACTGATTTTGGGGTGTTTATCTTATACCCCACCACTTTGCTGAATTCAATTTTTAGCTCTAGTAATTTTGTTGTGGGTTTTTAGAATTTTCTATGTATAGGATCATGTCATCTTCAAATAAAGAATGTTTTGTTTCTTCTTTTACAATTTAGATGCCTTTTATTTCTTTTTCTTGCCCAATTGCTTTGTCTAGAATTTCCAGTACAATGTTGAATAACAGTGGTGGCAGTGGATATCTTTGTTTTGTTTCTTATTTTGTTGTGTTTTGTTTTTGTTAATGAAAATAAGCTTTATTATTACATCAAGAAATAAATACATACAAAGATGCAAACAATTTTAGTCAATTTTTTCTCAGACATTTTGATCAACTTACAGGAAACACAAAACTGAAATCTATACAAAGTCTCACTATGAAAATTTTGGGGGGTCCTTCTTAGGTATGATAGATTGCTCTTCTGTATTTATAACTTGTGCACTTTTATTTCGACTTCAAAGAACTAATAATCATGCAAATGCTTAAGGAAAAATGTTATATTAATCAGGATCTATACTGTATGCCAAACTGGGACCAGCTACTAAGTAAAGTATGCTGTCATTATTTACTAAAAACAGAATCCTTAGAACTATATTAGCCTATGAAAAGAAACAAAGAACAAGTTAGGTAACATAAGTGTATTCAAAAGAGTAGATTAAAGTGAGATACTGGTATCTTGGAGGCAAACTACAGTTTGATGTAAGATAGGTAACTTTTCCATGTGTTATTATTTTTTTAAAACAATTTATTGACGTATATCATTCGTACATAAACATACATAAACTATAAGTGTTCAGTAAACGTTGTGAACTCACAAAACAAACATGTATAACATCATACAGGGCTCCCACACATCACCCCACCACAAATACTTTGCATTGTTGTGAAACATTTGTTAACAAATTATGAAAGAACATTGATTGTCAAAGTATTACTACTAACTGTAGTCCATATCTTACTCCCCTGTACATTTTTTTAAGGATTTATTTATTTATTTATATATTTATTTACTTTTATCCATTTTTACACGCACACACACACACACACACCGCTTTTGCTGTTTTTGTGTCCATTTGCTGGGCAACTCTCTGTGTCTGTTGCCTGCCCTCTCTTTTCATCCTTCTCCTCCTATCTTCACTGAGATTTGATCCTCAGAATTTTCAATGTGGGAGAGGCGTCCTACTGCCTGCGCCACCTTAGTTCCTGGTTTTTCGGTGCGTCTCATCTAGGCTCTCCCTTGTGTCACTCTCCTGTTATGTCACCATCTTGCTGTGTGGCTCGCGGGGCCTGGCGGCACACCTGCGCACAGGTCCTGATGGCGCACTCACGCACAGGGCCTGATGGCGCACCCACATGCGGGGCCTGGAGATGCACCTGCTCACGGGGCGTGGTGGCTCACCCACTTGCGGGGGCCTGGCGGCACACCTGCGCACAGGGCCTGGGGGGGCTCACCTGCTCTCTGGGCCTTGTGGCACACCTTCATCCAGGGCCTGGGGGGCTCACCCACTCGCGGGGCCTGACGGTGCACCCGTGCACAGGCCTGGTGGCCCACATGCCTTCTATATTTTTCTTTTTTAAAAAATTTTTACCGGGAGGTCCCATGGATCGAACCCAGGTCCCTCCATATGGGAGACGGATGCCCAACCATTTGAGCCACATCCGTCCCCCTGCTGTATCTCTTAAGGTTGACCAAAGATACCTAGAGTTACAATCTTTTCCCATACAGGATGGTCATATAATAAATCAGGCTTAGTGTATCACCAGAATTCTAAAAACCAGACCTAGGGAGAAAAACTAGGTCTGGGGACACAATGCATGATTTCTAATATAGCGACTGTTTATCCTACCCTGATAATCACAAAATTAGGACAGCGAGAATATTTGCAATATGTATTATTTTTTAATCAATGTTTAAGGGGAAAAAAATTACTCAGGTACTTCCTAACTACTTAAAACACAAATCCTAGTCAACTGCAATAGATTTTGTCAATCTTAAAGTCAGTAGGTTCAGAGCCTAGTGAACTATGAGAGGGAAATGGGGAGAAATAAAAACAAACTGTTAACGTTTTGAAAACAAGAGCTTCATCTGAATAGGGGAAATGAACTGTAACTTCTCATCTTATAAAAAGATGGAAAGCCTTCAAAGCTAACAAGGTGGCATGGATCTGGCATTCTGTTCTGTTTCTACCAAATACTCTCAAACCAGTCCTCTAGTGGGAATGATGCCTCATTTTAATTTCTCCATTGCACTCTTACTCCCTGCATAGGTGGGTCTGATCTCTTTTCCCAATTCTTCATGATGGCCAGCAGCTCACTATATTTGCTTTGGGCTACCTTGCTGTTCCTAGTTCCCTGGGTATAGCCAAGGGATGGCGGGCCATAGTCACTCAGCAGCTGTCAGTACTGTGAGGATGTTGCCATGCTGGTAGAAGGAAAGTGGACACTTCCAGGCACATTGAGGGAGGCAGTAGGCATGTGTGCATTCAAGTTGGGTTTGTAAGACATCCCTGCGGGTGGTGGGGCACAAGACCCATGAGGAGGGGCCATGGGGGGAGCGAGGAGGCGAGGGGGTGCAGTGCACGTACACCCCCCGGGTTCCTGCACACTTTTTGTTGTTGGATGGCAAGGCCACACCAGCAAATATGGCCATCCCTCCCTAACCCTGCCACCGGCCATAGTGTACCACCGGTACCTTTGTCTTGTGTCTGATCTTGGAGGGAAAGTTTTCAGTCTTTCACCATTGAGTATGATGTTATCAGTGGGTTTTTCATATATGCTTGTCATCATGTTGGGAACTTTCCTTTTATTTCTAGTTTTTTAGGTACTTTTATCAAGAAGGATTTTGGATTTTCCCCAGTGCTTTTTCTGTACCAACTGAGATGATCATGTGTGTTTTTCCCTTTGTTGTGTTAATGTGATATATTACATTAATTGATTATGTTGGACCAACTTTTCATACCTGGGGTCAATCCCACTTGATCATGGTGTTTAATTCTTTTAATGTGCTGTTGGATTCGGTTTGCTAGTATTTTGTTTAGGATTTTTGCCCATCTATACTCATAAGAGATATTCTATAATTTTCTTTTCTTGTGGTATCTTTACCTGGCCTTCATATGAGGGTGATTTTGGTAATATAGAGTGAATTTGTGGGTATTGCCTCCTCTTCAATTTTTTGGAAGAGTTTGAGCAGGATTAGTGTTAATTCTTCTTGGAATGTTTGGTAAAATTCCCCTATGAAGCCATCTGGCTCTGAGCTTTTCTTTGTTAGGAGGTTTTTGATTACTGATTCAATTTCTTTTTGTTAGTGAAGGTTGTTTGTCTAGGAATTTGTTCACTTCCTCTCATCTAGGTTATCTAATTTGTTGGTGTATAGTTCATAGTATACTCTTATAATCTGTTTTATTTCTGTGGGGCTGGTAGTAATGACCCTCTTTCATTTATGATTTTAGTTATTTAAGTCCTCTCTCTCTCTCTCTTTTTTTTTTTTTTCTTTATAAACTAATCCAGTCAAATTGTGGCTCCTTGGAAGGAATAGTTTCTAAGGACAGTGTTTGATACAGGCATACTCAGAGACATTGCAGGTTTGCTCTAGAGCACCACAATAAAGTGAATAACATTATAAAGCGAGTCAAACAAATAGTGTGGTCTCCCAGTGCTTATAGAAGTTATGTTTACACTATATTATAATCTAAGTGTACAATAGCACTATGTTTAAGAAAACAATGACATTGCAATGACAGATATAGGCCATTTTATATCATCCCATAACATGCAGAACTGTGTGGGAGAGAGTGTAGACTACAGTGTGAACTATGGTCCATACTCAGTGGCAGTGCCCCAGGATGCGTTTATCAGTTGCAATGAATGTGCCACACTAATGAAGGATGTTGTTTATGTGGGAGGGTGTGGGAGGTGTGGGGAGTGAGCCATATGGGAATCCCTATACTTTTTGTGTAACATTTATGTAATATAAGTATCTTTTTTAAAAAATTACTATTAAAAAACTCCAAAAAATAAAATAAAATAAAATAAAGCTGGACTAAAAAAAAAAAAAAAAGATTTCTCTTTAGCATATGATGCTGTTTTGATAGCATTTTATCCATAGTATAACTTATTTCAAAATTGGAGTCCATCTTCTCAAACCCTGTTGCTACTTTATTGGCTATGTTTATGTAATAGTCTAAGTCCTTTGTTGTCATTTCAACAATGTTCACAGCATCTTTACTAAGAGTAGATTCTATCTCAAGAGAACACTTTCTTGCTTATCCATAAGAAGCAACTCTTTATCTGTTCAAGTTTTACTATGAGATTGCAGCAATCCATTCACATCTTCAGGCTCTACCTCTAATTCTACTTATCTTGCTATTTCCTCCTCATCTGCAGGTACTTCCTTCACTGAAGTCTTAAATTCCCTGAAAGTCATCCATGAGGGGTGGAATCAACTTTTTCCAAACTCCTGTTAATATGTTGATATTTTGACCTTCTCACATGAATCATGAATGTTCTTAATGACTTCCAGAATCATGAATCCTTTCCAGAGGATTTCAGTTTATTTTGCCCAGATCCACCGAGGAATCACTATCTATGGCAGCTATAGCCTTACAAAATGTATTTTTTAATCATAAAACTTGAAAGTTGAAATGACTCCCTGATCCATGGGCTGCAGAATGGATGCTGTGTTAGCAGGCATGAAAACAACATTCATCTCATTGTACATCTCCATCAGAACTCTTGGAAGACCAGGTGCATTGTCAATGAGCAGTAATATTTTGAAAGGAATCTTTTTCTGAGCAGTAGGTCTCAACAGTGGGCTTAAAATATTCACTAAACATGTTGTAAGCAGATGTGCTGTCATCCAGGCTTTGTTGTTCCATTTTTAGAGCACAGGCAGAGTAGATTTAGCATAATTAATTCTTAGGGTCCTAGGATTTTCAGAACGGTAAAGTCGTCAGCTGCCTTAGTCTCTTACATGAGAGTAAGCCTGTCCTTTGAAGCTTTGAAGCCAGGCATTGCCTTCTTTCTAGCTGTGAAGTCTTAGATGGCATCTTCTTCCAATAGAAGATGAGTTTCATCTACATTGAAAATCTGTTGTTTAGTGTAGCCGTCTTCATCAATTACCTTAGCTAGATCTTCTAGATAACTTGCTGCTTCACCTTGTACTTTTATGTTATGGAAACGGCTTCTTTCCTTAAACCTCATGAACCAACCGCTGCTAAGCTTCAAACTTTTCTTCTCTAAATTCCTCACCTCTCTCAGCTTTCACTGAATTGAAGGGCTTGCTCTAAAGTAGGCTTTGGCTTGAGGGAATGTTGTGGCTGGTTTGATCTTCTATCCGGGCCACTAAAACTTTCTCCTTATCAACAGTAAGGCTGCTTTGCTTTCTTATCATCTGTGTGTTCTATAGACCAGCACTTTTAATTTCCTTCACGAACTTTTCCTTTGCATTCACAACTTGGCACCAGAGGTATAGCTTTCAACCCTCTCAACTTTCAACATCCCTTCCTCACTAAGCATAATCATTTCTTCTTCTTCTTCTTTTTTTTTTTTGGAGGTACCTGGGCTGGGGATTGAACCCGGGACCTCATATGTGGGAAGCCGTTGCTCAACCATTGAGCCATATTGGCTCCCCGAGTTGGTTTTTTCATTTGTTTTGCTGGTTGTTAGTTTTTTTGTTTTTAGGAGGCACCATGAACCAAACCTGGGACCTCCCATGTGGGAAACAGGCGTTCAACCTCTTGAGCCACATCCACTCCTCAAGCTTAATCATTTCTAACTTTTGATTTAAAGTGAGAGAAGTGTGACTCTTCCTTTCACTTGAACACTTAGAGGCCATTGCAGGGTTATTAATTGGCCTAATTTCAATATTGTTTTGTCTCAGGGAATAGGGAGGCCTGAGAAGAGGGAGAGGAGAGAGACGGAGAACGGCCACTTGGTAAAGCAGTCAGAACACATACAACATTTATCACTTAAGTTCACTGTCTTATATAGGTGCTGTTCATGGCGCCTCAATGCAATTACAACACTAATATCAGAAATGACTGATAACAGATATAATAATGAAAAAGTTTGAAATATTGAAAGAATTACCAAAATGTGACTCAGAGACACAAAGTATGCACATACTATTGGATAAATGGACTTGCATTTATTAATCCAGGGTTGCTATAAATCTTCAGTTTGTGAAAAACACACCTGCTAAGTGCAGTTAAGCAAAGCACAATAAAAAAGTGTGCTTATATTTGTTTTGACTGCAGGGGTCTCCTCCCAGCTGCCTCTCTGGCTCTTTCCTGCAAATTAGCTGGCCTACAGTCTAGACTATATTTTCATTAGATCCATTAATCTCTACCAATTGTCTTTCACCATAACATCCACTGTTCTTGAGACTACCTTAGGTTTAAATTTCTCCACACCCTGTTGCAAATGAAGTCAGTTCCTTTGAGAAGAGATTGGGAGTTATCTGCTTTAGGTGTGCTTCTCCCTCTAGGTGAAATCTCTGAGCCAAGGTCTGAAGCTGGGGGTGGGGACAATGGCAATCTTCTGTTTGAGTGACGCCCCTGCTTTAGGAGCTGAGCCCTAGAGTGGAGGGGATTGGGCAGGGCAGTAGCCTGAGGTCCTCTCAGGTTGCCTCTCAGGAGGTGGACCACCATCTCACTAGCTGGGGGAAGGGCTCCTGGGGCCCCAGTGTTCTGTGCCATGAGTTGAGTTTAGTGGAAAATGGGAGTTCCCACCTCTCAACCACACTTGCCCTGGGCTTAGTCACAGGCAGCTGGGGACAGGGTGAGAAAATCTGAAGTTCAGCTCTTCCTGGGAAGAAAGCCCTTTGCCTGGGAGCTTGGGGGAGAGGCAGTCCTGTGTTCTTGGCTACAGTAGTCTGGAGTGGAGCCCCTGCTTCACTGACCTGGGAGGAGAGAGGGTGAGAGCAGTCTTGGTTCAAATACCACTGACTCTTGCCTTTCTTACTAAATTTTTGTAAATTTTTCTCTTTGAATGTCAACACTAGAACTAGATTTGGTCCAAAATATTAGTGATTTGCTCACCCTGTGTGTCCTTCAGCAGGTGTGTTGTCGCCAGACTGATTACTGGCAGTTTGTGAAAGACATCCGGTGGCTCAGTCCACACTCAGCCCTTCATGTTGAGAAGGTAAGGATATATTGGTGTGTAACTTCAAGACTTCATTATTTTTATTCTGTCTGAAGAGTCTCCTAGGCTGGAAGAATGGAGTGTTTCAAATTTCCCAGTTAAATGAAAAAAATAGGAAATCATCCCTGTAAGGCTTAATTGGATAGGAGCGTTACTTGCTTTCAAAAAAAAAAAAAATTAACCTACAAATGCATTGCTCTATGCCACTTTCTGTCCTCTGGGGAAAAGGTGAAAATGTTTTGTTATCTTTAAGACATCTGTGTATATGGAAACAGAGTGAAGCTTTTCAAAATCTAGGGCAAATGGCCAGATTCCTGAAGGTTGTGGTGAGGGTGGGGGACTGGGACTGATATGCTGATGATAACTGCTCAAGAAAAAGGAGGATGCACCAATTAGGAAGATGTGAGATTTCTGGAGGCCAGCGTCAGATGGAGCCAAATGTGTTCCTAACCCATGGCACTCTCTTCTATCCTCCCAGCTTGCTATCCCAGAGTAGTTGCTTGCCAAGTTTATATATTTATTTAACTGTTTATTATGGAAAATTTAAAATATGTACAAAATTAGAGAGAATAGTGTAGTGAATCCTCAAATATCCATCACCCATCTTCATCATTGTCAGCACATAGCCAGTCTTGTTTCCTATATACCCCACCCACTGCCATATTCATTGCTGATGTGATCAGGGTACCAAATCACACCTTGTCACACTGGCTTTTTTTTTTTTTCCCAAGAAAAGGCTGGAGCCCAATGATTTTTGTTTTTTTATCCTTCTCACTTTATTTTTCTACCAAACCCCTCTTCAACTTCCTTTTCTAATATTGTTACTTTAGTCATTTCCTCTTAGAAACGGCCTGAAATTGCCACCCATATGTTTTTTGCACTGATCCTGAGCTATGAGACCTTGCATTTAGAAACAGCAGACTAGAAGGAAGTTCTAGATAGAGAAGGTTGTGACTAGCACCAAAAAGAAGTGCTCAGGTGGCTTCTCTTTGGTGGAGAATCTCTGGTGGCATTTTTCCTAGATCCTTTCCCATAGGATTTTCTTGCATTGTTTTCAGGAGGCCACCTGAAATTGAGAACTCAGTGAGAGAAACCAAGAAGTCAAGTTCATTCTTCCTCTGAATACACCAAAACAGATGCCTCTTTGGAGGTAGAATATAAAGATCTAGGTTTAGCAGCTTTATCCTCTCCTGGAGCTCCATATCCGGTGTTAACTGCTTAATCCCTCACCAGTGGTCCAATCCAGCTATAAAGCCATTAATCCCTTCCTCAGTAGCTTCTAGATGATAGTTGGAGAAAAAATACCTCTGATTGTCTCCTTTTACCTGTCTGTTTACCTCTGAGGTCATTAGGCCTCAATCTTTTTGTAGCTACCAGGACCTAGATTTTAACTCATGCCTTTTTGCCTCCCAGTTCATCAGCTTGCATGAGGAAGGCCAGAGCAGTGCCGACGGTGTGAGTGAACGTGCCATTGCGGAATTGTGGCTGCAGCACAGCTTGCAGTGCCACTGTCTCTCAGCCCAGCTCCGGCCTCTTCTTGGGGATAGACAATATATCAGAAAATTCTATACAGGTTGGTAGAGGGCAACTTAGCAAGGATTGTTGTATATGCCTTCTCATTCTCTTTCACCTCATTATTCCTCTATAGGCTCCCTCTAACCCAAGGGCCTTATATGTTCACTTGATGGCACAGAGATTCTGATCAGAAACATGTATACAATCTCTCCCATCTTCCGTGCAAAACACAAACAAACTTTATGGTAAGGCTCTTCCCCTATTCCCATACACATAAACCCATAAGAATAACTACCATTTACTGAGTATTTCCTATGTGCCATTCGTTGTTAAATACTTTTTATACATATACTCTTCACAATAACCCTGAAATTTGGGTATTATTATCCCTGTATTCCAGTCAGAGAAACAGAGTTCAATGAAATAGGTATCTTGGCCAAAGTCACACAGCTGGTGAATGGTAAAGCCAGGCTTCAAATCTGGGTCTTTTGGACTCTAAAGCCTCTTGTCTTGATTTCCTTGCTATACTGCATATTACATAGTCTCTCTTATACTTTACTTGGCCCTGATTCCCCTTCTCCCATAGTGGCATAATTCTCCTCAAATTGTTTTCCCCTCTCTCCCTCTCTCCTTCCCTGAGCTTCTCCCAGGACCATGAAAGGAGGCAAAAGATCTTGGGCTCTTTCACTGCCTGACTTTTCTCTCCCCAGATGCTGCCTTCCTGCTAAGCGACGCCCATGTCACAGCCATGCTCCAATGCTTGGAAGCAGTAGAACAGAACAACCCCCGCCTCCTGGCTCAGATTGATGCATCTATGGTAAAGTGGGCAAGGAATCATCTGAGCCTATGCTGAGCCCCTGGACCTTATTACTATGTAACCCTCTATGCTTCTTCAGTTAGACAGTTGTGGGTTGAAAGTCTTGCACTATAAAAAAAAAAAATGCTTATAGAAAAGGGAAGATACCATGAAGTATGATGAAGTTAAAAATCTAAGCTTAAGTCTATTTGGGAAGGAGTTGTCGGTTTTGTTTTGTTTTGTTTTTTCAAATTGCTGGGATCCTGAGTCTAAGTAAGTACCTCCCTAAGGGCAGCCTTGACAGAGGGCTTTGCAGAAGAGAAATGATTCTGAATCAGGATAAGGGTATACAGTGTCAGACTTAGTATAGCCTACTATTAAAAAGAGCCTTTTGTCCTTAAAGTAGAAAGAAAATGTTGCTCATTATTAATCCCCAATCCACTCACCCTCATCATTAATACTGTAGTCAGTGCCTCAACTAGAATAGAATCAGAGTCCTACTTCTTTTAGGGGAGATCCACTAGCTCTCCTGCTTGTTTTAATTTTGATTCTTGGTTACTATCCATTGAATATGTGCCAGGTATGGTGCTATGCACAGTAACATGCATCATCTCATTTAATCCTCATAATTCAGTAAGGGAAGGCATTAATCTCATGATATAAAGGAGGCCACTAAGGCACAGAGAAGATAGGTCAGTTGCCCAAGGTTTGGACCAAATAGTTTATAAGTGGCAGAGATTTGGACCCAGTTCCTCCAATTTCTAATTCCACACTTTGTTGTACTACCTCCATGATACACTCCTAGTTTGACCAACTGAAGGATTCCATTGGCAGAAACTATGGTGTGTGGCAAGAGTTTGAGGTCTCAAAGATGTATCCTATAATATAGGCTTTCACTGTAGTCCAATCCTGTTGCCAAAGGCCAGCTTCTACCAGCATTTCTACAGTGCTGAGTGCCCCTATATCCTTGACTAAATTTTTTTTTTTAAGTTTGCCAGGAAGCATGAGAGCCCACTGCTAGTGACAAAGAGCCAGAGCCTGACAGCACTGCCTGGTTCCACATACACCCCTCCAACCAGCTACCCTCAACATTCCTACTTTGGGTCCTTCTCAAGCCTCCACCAATCCATGCCCAACCACAGCTCAGGTAAGAGGGCAGGAAGGGGTAGTCATTGCATGTATCTCCAGCCCTGGAAAATAGAGGACTTGTGGGTGCTCGTAGCCTGGTTATAGAGCCTTGGGTTGGTGCAGTTTTTCAAACTTCATGTCTTAATAAAATAATGGACAACTTATAAAGTTGCATAGCAGCTAGCCTAAGATAATTCAATAGAATCATTAAGGTATAGAGAAAAGAGAAGTGTTTTAAAATTCCCTTGGATTTCTAATCCACATCACCAAGAAGGCATTTATAATAATAGGTAACATTTATTGAGTGTCTACCACATATCAGGCTCTGTTATAATAAATTTATATATATTATTATCTCATTTGATCCTCATAACAGTCCCAACAAGCTAGGTGTTCGTATTTATGCTCATTTTAAAGGTGAAGCATGCACACTAAAAACCAAGGAAGCTAGTGCCTCAAGAGCCCATGCTCTTGACTTAACAGCTTCCAAATAAGTTTTTATTGCATTTGACTTACCTCTTCTGAGGTGACACCATGTGTAACATGATCCTGGACTCTTAGTAACCATGGGAGTTTGGTCCTTTGTTATGGAGAAGTTCTTCATATATACCACAGGATTCCAGCCCACCCTTCTCTTCCCTGCCTTCTTATATTCTAGAGAGAAGTTCTACTTCCTTTTCACTCACTGGCCCTCCCCGGAAACGTCAAGAAAGCAGAGGGCACATCTCACCGGCAGAGAATCAAACCATCCAAGCCTCCGTGCTCTCGATTTCTGCGTTAGCAAGTGATAACCCATCATCCCCAAATGAGATGAGCTCCAGTGCTCTGACCAGCCCCATAGAGGTATCCTGGGTCAGCAGCCAAAATGATTCCCCGAGTGATGCCAGTGAGGGGCCTGAGTACCTGGCCATTGGTAACCTGGATCCCCGAGGCCGGACCACCAGCTGTCAGAGTCATGGCAGCAATGCCGAGAGCAGCAGCTCCAATTTGTTCTCCTCCAGCAGCTCCCAGAAGCCAGACTCTGCTGCTTCTTCCCTCGGAGACCAGGAGGAAGGTGGGCAGAGCCAGCTGTCCAGTGTCCTTCGCAGGTCCAGCTTCTCAGAGGGGCAGACACTCGATGTTACTGCTGGAACAAAGAAGAGCCATACCCGCTCCCATTCAGATACCAATATTGCCTCCAGAGGAGCCTCAGGTGAGGATTAGCCAGGTGGCCTCCTGAATTTAGGGTGGGAAGGAGAGTTTGTTCTTAGGGTTCTTCAAATGGCAGAAAAGGAAGTATGTTTCTGATTACATGTATCTTGCTTAGAATGAAAAAATGAAGTTTGTAATGTAATTCAGATATTCAAGAAATCTCTGTGTGTATCTTTATGTTTGTGCCTTTTTTTTTTTTTTTTTTTTTTTTTT
>PVKH010025744.1:0-13357 GCA_004027955.1 Chaetophractus vellerosus | reverse complement strand
GATTGAGCACCTCTCTCCACTCCAGAAGGTCCTGGGATTGGTTCCCGGTGCTGCCTAAAGAGAAGACAAGCAGACACAGAAGAACACACAGAGAGCAGACAGTGAGTGCAAAACAACAGGGGAGAAGGGGAAATTACATAAATAAATAAATCTTCAAAAAATGGATATGTTCTGACCTAACAATTATAATAAGGAAGGAAGAAAAGAGAAAAAGGGTCATGTGGATGACAACAAGCAGACTATAGAACATGAGAAGAATGATTATTAACAAGCAGATAAAAAACAAAAAAGGAATTATATAAGGGTCTTGGTCCTACATCTTGGGCAGAAGCTGTCTGTCTGCTATCCAGGGTCGCCTGTTTGGTTTGAGGTCTTGAGTCAGCTGTCTGCTTCCAAAGAGTGTCTGCTTCTGGAGGATATCTGTGTATCCTCAGTTTGAGGTCCCTTATTGGAGTGCCTTCCAATTGTGAAACAGGAGCCCAAAGATTGACTCCCTGGAGTTTCACTATTGTGTTTGTTTTTAATAGCACCTGATAAGATCCCATGTAATGAGGTCCAAGAATAATCATTCTCTGATGTCCCTTCCCATAGATGAAATATCCTGGTTGAAGATCATGAAGAGTCAGTTTAGGAAGATGCTGTGGGAGGGTAACCTTAACCTGTTAGTGATAGGACTGTGTATATTACTTGAGTCCCTTGCAATATTTTGCCATGGCTGCATGCAATAGGGCAGAGTCTATTATTGCAGGGGAAATTCCTAAATGCATGGACCTTCCAATTACAAATTCACAGAGAGATAACTGATGTGCATCTGAGGGAGTGGACCACATGGCCATAAGGTCTAGTGGAAGTAACTTTGCCCCAGGTAATCTGAGGGTTTCTGAAATTTCTGTTAATTTTAATTTAAAGATGGTATTTGTCCTTTCAACCTTTTCAGAAGATTGTGGGTGGTAAGGACAGTGTAGTTTGTGAATAAGTACTCTTTACAGAGTTCTTTCATAATAGTTCCCATAAAGCCTGTGCCTCAATCATTTGATCTAAAAGTGGGAATGACCCAAGTTGGAAACGCAAAATCAGGCAGCTGTTTAGAAACTCAAAAGACCATAGCTTTTCAGCAAAGAAATGTTTTGCCCACCCTGAAAATAAACACACAGGAAATAAAACATATTTAAGTTCCATGGAGAGTGGAATAAAGTCCATTTGAACATGTTCAAAGGGCCCTTGAGGCTTTTGGTACCTGACCATGTCCCACCATTACAGGTTTTCCAGGATTATGTAGTTGATAACCTCATTGGTAACTTTAAAAAGTTACCCCACCAATGTTGATTCACTATGGTAACTACTTTGTTTATTCTATGATGATTGGATTCGTGGAGAAATTTAGTTAAAAGCCATTTCAGATCATCTGGTTTGAAATCATCTATCAAGCAGCCATCTTGAGAGTGCAAGAGATGATCTGAATGAAAGGTATAACCAGATTTTTTCCAGTCTTCCTTTTCAAGATTAGGAGCTAAACATTGATATTTTAAAATGTGCTCTTTGTATCCCTTCAGGGATTTATCCTTTGAGGTTTTAGATAGGATCATAACCTTGGTTAAGGTGGCTTGCTTGGCATAATGATGTGCTAGAACATTTACTTTAACTTCCATATTACCTCTTTTTATATGGATCTCAACCTTTATAATAGCCACCCTTCTAAGAATTGGAGTGTATCTAAAAGTTCCCTAACTTGTTGGCCATTTTTGATGGGGGTTCCAGCAGAGGTAAGAAACCCCCTTTGTTTCCAAAGCATCCCAAAGTCATGTAGTACTCCAAAAACATCCCTGCTGTTTATATCTGTATCTATATAGTCTGGTCTTTAGCTAGTTGACAAACTCTAGTAAGTGCAATAGGTTCTGCCATTTGGGGTAGATTTACCTCAGGAAGAGGACTGTATTCTAAAGGAGAGCTTAAATTAGTGCTACTGTGACTTCCAGTTTGGTTTTGAGGTATGATCCATCAACAAATATTATTAGGTTCAGGGTTCACAATGGGAGTCTCTGATAAATTTGAATGAGGTACAGAGAGTCCCTTTACTGAGATAAGACAATCATTACATTTCCTAGTTCTGGTAAGGGCAGGAGAGTGGCAGGATTCAGGGTGTTGCAGAGGTGACTATTAATGTGAGAGGGAGAGAGTAATAGGCTCTCATAAAAGATTAATTGGCTGGCTGAAAAGTGTGTGTTCTCAGTCAGTAGTAATATCTGTACTGAATGAGGAACCATGAGGTCAAATGGGGAGCCTACAACTAGTTCAGCAGAAGTTTTGCAGCAGCAGCTATTGCCTTAAGACAAGGAGGGTAAGCCTTTGCAACTGGGTCAAGGGTAAGGCTATAACAAGCAATGGGTTTTTGATGGTTCCCATGAAGTTGAGTTACAACCCCCAGGGCTTGTTCAAATTGCTCATGCACAAATAGACAAAATGGTTTTTGTAGTTAAGGATGCCTGGGGAAGGAAGCTATTGAAGAACCTTCTTCAGGTTACAGAAGGCCTGTTTATGTTTGGGCTCCCACAGGAGAGAGTGTCTTACTGAAGACTTAGTCAATTCATAAAGAGGTGTTGCAATCTCAGAAAAAAGATTTTTGCTCCCATGGTCTGCAATATCCTGTTAAACCTTGAAATTCACTCACTTGTTTTGTGAAGTGTCTAGGATAAGTTTGGATAGTTTTTAGTCTATCAGGAGAGAGTAGTTTTCTCTCTTTAGATAGGTTAGGCTCTAAATAATGGACTGTGTTCTGGAAAAATTGTAATTTATCTTTTTAGTTGCCTTTTCTGCTATGGCAAGCAAATGGAATCCTTTTTACAGGCTTCTTTGTTCCCTGAATTAAGAGATCATCTATATACGGTGTCAGAGCAGACTAACAAGGGAAATTTAAATCTTTTAAGTCAATGATTGAAGACCTTGATTTTGGACCTCAGGTGCATGACAGTCCAGGTATATCTTCTCCAGGTGAAGGCAAAAAGGTATTGAATCTCCTGGTCTAGAGGTGCACTGAAAAAGGCAGAGCGAAGAGCCACTGCAGTGAAGCAAGTGGCTTCCTGGAGAGGGGTGTGGACAGTCAATGGACTTCCAACTCCCTGAGAGTATTTGCTAGTTGAGGTCCTGTCTGGAGCCAGGGGAAGGATGGTCACTAGGATATCTCCCTCTAGGTAAGAGAGGTGGCCATTTGGCAAGGTCCCAGGGCCCAGAAACAGCCTTGAGTTCCCTCTCTCTGCCTGTGTTGGGAATGCCATGTTCCTTTCAGGTCCTTGTCTGCATCATGGTCTATCAAACCTGAAATATCTATGGCAGCAGATCAGCAGGATTTAAGATCTTTTCTAATTGGTAGAACTTGGAAATAATATTGTAAAATTGGATCCACCAAACCCCTGTTGCCACTGTCTTTGGATTCCAGAAATGTGAAACCAAGTAGTATTTCTTGAACAGTCCTTAAACTTCTGTCCTTACCTTGCAGGTCCAAAGCAGCTCTAGAATGGTCTCTCAAGACAAAAGGCCTGGTGTTGGCACTTTAAACAGCCAGGCAACCTTCGCACCTCTTTCAACTGTTCTCTGTCTTGGAACAATGACAAGTGTGATTGGCAAAGTGAAGACTTCTTTAAAGACCGGCTACTTGCTAAGCCTCATTTTCAATTGGCAAAGCCAGAAGCTGTTTCAGTTCAGCACTTGTTTACACCAGAGAGGGGAGCCAGCTCCAGGGAGAAGGCAGCAGGAAGATAATCTCAGCCAGTCACACTCCACTGCCCATGGGAGATGTCTCAGGAACCACCTCTCTCATTTTTCGACCCTTGCTTCCTTGTTTGTCCCCCTACCCCCACCCCCGTAGTGATTTTGTAATTTCCATCCCATCCTTCCTGAAGATAAAAGACACCATGGGCGGGATCTATGAATAAAAGTCATTATTTATCGATGCCAGTTTTGGGGAACATTTTTCCTTCTGATTCATGAACCACTTTTCTACATTCGAAAAGCAGTTCATAAATCGTTCAGCACAGGCAGAAATTAATAATAATGAATCCATTTACATAAAATAGTCTCATCCTGCCAGGTGCTGATAATATTTGAAGCTAGAACCTCCTTGGAGAGCTGGGTGGCACGGGTGGGTGTGTTTTCCCACACATCAGACCTCATGCCTCCTATTTGTGAATTTAATCCATAGTTTAATTACTTAGTGTCCAGTCTTGATCACAGGGTGATGCTGTTTGAAAAAGTGGGAAAGGATGAAAACAAGAGAAATATTTCTGTCTTAAGAAGACAGCTATAAGATGTACAAGAATTCTTAGCTAAATTAACTCTTTGAGGAGTTTGGAAAAATTCATCAGTTTAGAGAATCATTAATTCCCTAGAGAAATAATTGCCATTTGGTTATAAACACACACACACACACACACACACACACACAAGCCTAAACACACATAGAGCTCGTGGAGCAGCAAAATGAATGCAAAGCCAGTGGGCAGATTTATCATAAACTTTGTTTTCCAAAGCACATGCCAAAGAGTACAGATGCTAATGGTTGTAAATAGGTCTTCTGTGGGAAAAGAGTACTGGGATCAAATGAGCTGGTGCAGCACCCAGTTAAACCAAACTAAATAGAATTCTTGTCTATACTAGAGTACCAGATTCAACACTATGGACTAAAGAGTTCAGCAGAAATGTTTTGTTTTGTTTTGTTTTAATTTCACCCCCCTCAACCCCGCTGCCCACCTCAGGGACAGAGGGTTAAGTTCTCATTCGGGTCTGAGTATGTCCAACTTTATTATCACCAGTCCCTACATGACCCCATTCTTGTTTTTTTATTATTTATTCTATTCTATCCTGTCATGCATATTCCTATAGGCTACTGTTGAATTTTGTTTAATGTGCATTTTTAAAATTTTGTATGCATGTATTTTATTAACTCCTTATTTTGAAATACTGTCAAACTTAGAGGACAGATACAAAAGTTTTACAAACCCTCTACTGAGAATCCCAGCACACCCTTGCACTCCTAGATACCCAGATCCACTGATTTTAATATTTTGCCACATTTTCCATATCTATCCATCCATCCATTTTCTGAGCACTTGAATGTAAGTTGTATACAACATGCTCCTTGAACACTTAATACTGCCATGTACATTTCCAGAGAACAAGGATATTCACTTATGCAACCACTTTAAGAGCAGTTATCAAGTTCAAGCAATTTAACATTGACATAAAGCTTACAGTCTATATTACAATTTCTTCACATATTCCAATAACGTTCTTTTGAGCCTTTTCTCCTCCCTTGATAGATTCCATCTAAAATCATGGATTGAATTTCATTGTCTTTTTTGTTGCCTTCTCTGTAATTGCAGGAACATATATACAACATAAACTTCCCCATAACAACCACTCTCAAGCATAATTCATTGGGCTCAATCACATTCACAATATTGCTGTACCTTCACCACCTTCCATTACTCAAATTTTCCATCTCCCCAAACAGAAATCCTACACCCATTATGCATTAACTCCCTATTGCCCCAGCCCTCCACCCCTGGCAAATAGTACCCTAATTTCTGTCTCTATGAGCTTGCATATTCTCCAATATTTTCTTTGTAATTACCTTACCATGGAGCTGAAATTTAACATCCTAAAGCTATAGCAATCTTATTTGCTTTGATACCAACTTAATTGCAATAGTATATACAAACTATCTTCCTATACAAATAGTTTTCCTATATCCCCCTGACCCCACTTTTATGTAGTTCTTGTCAGAAGTTACATGTTTATACATTATGAGTCCAAAACCACTGATTTATCATTACATTTTATGCAGTTGCATTTTAGATCCAGTAGAAAGTAAAAAGTGGAATTACCGACCAAAAACATAATAGTATTGGCATTTGTATTTACCCAAGTTAGTATCCTAAATGGAGATCTTTATTTGTTCATGTATCTTCAATCTATTGTCTGATGTCTTTTCCTTTCAAACTTTAGAACTCTCTTTGGCATCTCCTGTAGGGCTGATCTAGTGCTGATGAACTCCCTCAGCTTCTGTTTATCTGGGAATGTCTTAATCTCTCCTTTGTTTTTGAAAGACAGTTTGCATGATATAGAATTCTTGGGTGGAATTTTTTTTTTTTGCTTTCAGCACTTTAAATATGCCATCCCACTGCCTTTTGTGCCTCCATGGTTTCCAATGAAAAATCAATACTTAATCTTATTGAGGTTCCCTTGAATATGACATGTTGCTTCTCTCTTGTGGCTTTCAGATTTCTTTCTTTATCTTGGCATTTGGCAGTTTGTACAATATACTGTGGCATGGGTCATTGAGGTTTATCCTGTTGGTTGGTTAGCATCTTGGATGTGCATATTCACATCTTGCATCAAATTTGGGAAATTTTCAGCCATTATTTCTTAGAATATTCTTTTTTTTTTTTTTAAGATTTATTTATTTTATTACATATCTCCCCCCCCCCCCCGTTGCGGCGACGCACCGAGACTTGGTCACTGCGCAGGCGCGGCTTTCCCCGCTTGTGGGCGGCTTCTGCTTCTATTCACGGCCGGCTCTTGCTTCAGTTCGCGGGTGGCTGGCTGCGCTCCATTCGCGGGCGACCTGCCCTGCCCGTGGCGGCTTTTTGCCCTGTCCGTGGCAGCTTTTTGCCCTGCCCACGGCGGCTCTGGCCCGCCCATGGCGGCTTGCCATTCTCAAGGCGGTCTGCCCGCTTGAACCGAACCCGGGGCCTCCCATGTGGTATCCCAGCGCGCTCTTTATCCACTGAGCTATCTAGCCGGGCCCTTAGAATATTCTCTGTGCTCCTTTCTTTCTCCTTTTTGTGCTCACAATGCATATATCAGTATGCTTGATTGCACCTTCCAGGTTCCTCAGGCTCTATTCACTTTTCTTCATTCTTTCTTCTTTCTCCTCCTCAGACTGAATGGTTTTAATTGTCTTATCTTTAATTTCACTGATTCTTTCTTCTGCCAGCTCCAGTATACTGTTGAACCTCTTTAGGGAATTTTTAATTTCTGTTATTGTTGTCTTCATCTCTCTTTGGCTCCTTTTCATAATTTTTGACTCTGTATTGAAATTCTTTTTATGTTCATATATTGTTTTCCAGTTTTCTTTGTCCTTGCTTTCCTTTAGCTCTTTGAGTATATTTAGGACAATTTTTTAAAAAACATTTTTGTCTGGTATATCCCAGGTCTGGTCCTCTTCATTGATGGTTTCTAATGCTTTTATCTTCTCCTTTGCCTGGGCCATCCCTTATTGTTTCTTTGTTTTGCAATCTTTTGTTGAAACCTGGATGTTTTGATATTTTAATGTATTATCCCTGGAATTTAAACTCTGAGGCATCTGTTCCTTAAGCTTGCATCCAGTTAGTGTTGTAGCAGAGCTTTCTTTGAATACCAGGAGCTACCAACAACAACAACAACAACAACAAAACAAACTAACAAGAAATAAAAAAAGAAAACACTTTTATCAGTTTTTGAAGATTGGCCTGTGCTCTCCTTCAGGGCTTTTCCATACAATGAGACTAGAGAATAGTTCAAGGCCAAAATGGGGGTCTCCCTGATCTTTTCATTTGTCTTGTCCTGGCGTTTGCATGTGGCTCTGAGAATTTCCCCAAATACATAGATATGAATGTCCCCTTCTCCTTAGGAAACAATTTTTTCAAATCCGGGCACTGTACTGTATGTCCTACAGCCAGTAATCCCCTACCCCAGGCAGCACAATTTGACTGCTCTCCCACAGCATTCTGCAGGAGAGCTCTGTAGGCCTCCAGCAGACAGATTGGGCCAGGCATACATGTTCCCAGTAGAACTGCTCCCTTTGGAACTGGAAAAAGGGATTCACCCTGTGAGCATGGGCCAGCTGGCCTGAGCAGGTGAGGGGCAGGGGAGGGGCCAGACAGGGTATCAGGAGAGCTTATAGTTTTTTTTTTTTTGTTGTTTTTTTTTTTTTTAAAGAAATGACCAGGGATTGAACCCAGGACCTTGTACAAGTTTCAATTGAGCAGGCTCTCAACCACTTGAGCTTCATCTGCTTCTCTCATAGCTTTTAAGTAGCCTTTTTAAAAAATTAGTGCTTGCCCTGTTTCTGACATTTCTCACTAGTTGTTCAAAGCATCTATGCAGGGACAGAGCCCTGAAGCATCTCACTCTACCATCTTGATCAGAATGGGGCTGTTTGCATGTATTTTTAAATTTATATAATGATATGGTATTATTCATCTCATTTTGTACCTTACTTGTTTAACAAACCACCATGTTTTCACATGCACCCATGTTGTGCTGTGTACACATAATTGTTCTGTTGCTGCCCAGTGCTCCATCATGCCCATCCATCCTCCCAGGGGAGGGCACCGAAGTTACCCCATCTCTGTATTGCTACTGGCAGTGCCTCAAGGAGTGTCCTTTTGGACCTGTGTGAGGATTTCTTTAGGGTATATGTCCAGAAGTAAAAAATGCTCATAGCACGTGCATATATCTAATTTCTCTGGGTAGTGTCAGAGGCTTCCAGAATGTCTGCCTGCTCTAGTCACACACTCAGGAGTAAGGCACAAAGAATCCTATATCCTGCCAGCACGGGGCATTATCCACCTGTCTATTTTGCCAATCAAAAACATGTGCAGTGATATCTCATGGTTTTCTAACTACTAATAAATCTGAGCATCTCTTTATGTGCTTATTAATTAGCCTTTTGAATCTCTTCTGCAAATTGCCTATTTATAGCCTTTGCACATTTTTTTCCTTCTGGGCTTGCTGTTCTCTTCTTGTTGATTTATAGGAGTTCCTTGTCAGTTTGAGACATCACAAATATCTCCTCCCATTTTGTCATTGTCTATTAACTGCTAAATATCCTTAGTTGAGCAGAAATTCTCATATTTTTTCCCAGTATTGTGTAGCTCTGTGGTGGGATCCAATGATCCTACCACACCTCCTCGTGTCCCTGCTCTTATGCAGTCCCCTCCCTTGAGGGTGGGCTGGGCCTAGACTTGCTTCTACCAATGAAATATGGCAAAGGCAATGGGATGTCACTTCTGTGATTAGATTATAAACGATAGTGACATCACCTCCTTGTAGCAAACTCTATTGCCTGCTGGCTTGTAGGCTTTGACAAATCAAACCGCCAAATTGGAGAGGCCCCTGGGGCAAGTTGCTGAGGGCAGCCTCCTGCCAATAGGCAGCAAGCAACTGAGGCCCTCAGTCCAAAAGCCTGTGAGGAATTTTGCCATCAACTGAGTGATCTTGGAAGGGATTCTTCCCCAATCAAGCCTTGGGATAAATGTAGCTCCATCCCCTGAGAGATCCAGTGCTGGAGAAACTGACTAAGCCACACCCAGAATCCTGATCCACAGAAACTGTGAGATAGTAGATTCACATTGTTTTAAGCCACAAAGTTTTGGACTGTTTGTTACTCAGCAGTAGATAACTCACACAAGTTACAATAGTTTTATTTCTGACATTTAAGTCCTTAATTCTTCTAAATTTCACCCTTGCTTGTGATATTAGGAAGAGATCCACTTTATTTTTCAACAGAATTGGCTTTGGATTCCAGACCTGCCACTTCTCTTCTGTCTTAAAGATGGAGTAAATTATGAAAAGTTGCTTAAGTCAGCATTTCACAGTGAGCACTGAGTAAAATGCAGCTATGATGTGGTTATTTATTAGATTTCCATATCTTCTTTTTTCCTCTGTATTTTCTAAAGAAGTTTTAGATTTCATAAAAGTTACATTGAAAAATTTAGGGGATTCCCAACCCCTCCCCTCCCACACTTTCCCCAATAACAACATCTTTCATAAGTGTGGTACATTTGTTACAATTGATGAACACATATTGAAGCATTGCTACTAACCATGTTCTATAGTTTACATTATGCTTTACACTTTACACCACACAATTTTATAGGTTTTGACAAAATGTATAATGGCCTGTATCCATCATTGTAATAGCATGCAGAACAATTCCAACATCCCCAAGATGCCCCATGTTACACCTATTTTTCCCTTTCCCTCTCCTCAGAACCTCTGGTAACCACTGTGTTTATATCAATGTTACAAGTTCTTCCATTACCAGAATAATATAAGTCTACTTTGGTCCATAGTTGCATTCCCCTCTTATGTTTGTTTATTCCTCAATCTTGAGGATTTGGGGATAGTGATACCCACTCTGCTTCCAATTGAGACAGGACGTGGATTCCATGGGGCAGATGGATGGAATTGTCTTGTTTGCAGTTGTCGATACTCTGTGTTTTTTGGGATGGGCGTTGTCTATCATCATCCATTTTTCAGTTGTGCTGCTTGTGTCTGATGAACTGGAGAGGAGGTGTTGGTTGCACCTCTGCTGAGATTCAGGGCTTAGCCGGCATATGAACAGACTGAAAACTTGAGTCTCTGGGACATACATTTAATGAGTATAGTGCTGATTATAGGTTCAAATAAAAGGGGCAGAAGAGCCATGTGTAGGAAAATTATAAATTAGTCTATCTCTGATATATTGGGGTTCTCATATATTCCAAGGTAAGGCTTGATGGGGGTGTTGATTTCCTGGGGTTGTCTGCCCTGCCTATAGTGTCCAATTGTCTCTAGATCCCTCAGAAGCACCCCTGATTGAGTGTGGTTTACCGTGGCAGTCAATGAGATCCTCCTGAGATGTGCATAAGCATAACCTCTGGAATGACCTCCCAACTCACTTTGAAATCTCTTAGCCATAAAAACTCATTTGTATTTAATATCTCCCTCTTTTGGGCAAGGTCTTTTTTCCTGTGCAATTATTTTGAGTGGCCACTGTATTCAATGATTTTCAAACCTGTGGAACCATGAGGCTTTTTCTGGCTGATGAGCTACTATAGCTAAATGATTAGGAGATCACTTTGAGATATAAACTTGAGAAGGTTAAGACTTTGCCCCTGGCTTCTTTGAAGTCTTTCTTGAGAGACAGGTCTCTTGGGAATGGACAAGACCACTTTAAGGAAAAATCCTGGGTTCTAATCTTGATTTTTCCTGCTATCTAGCTGTATATCCTATTGAGGGATTTCATTTCTTTTTCTGGCCTTTGCTTCTTCATCTGTCAACTGAAGATGGTAGGTAAGGTGGTTTCTTTTCATGGAATGGAGCCATCTCTGTTCTTTGAGAAGCAACCAGAAGGCTTTGGAGAAGGATGGTTTGCACAAGCTGGAAGCCCAGAAGCCCAAGAAGCAGAAAGAGACAGGTTGGAAATCCCTGTGGAACTCACCTTGAGCAGACTCAGGTCAGGGCCTAATACCTCTCCCTTACTTCTAGCTCAAGAACTGCCTGTGCTGTGACCTGCTTGGCATTTCAGCATGCCCCTTTCTACAGGGAAACCTCTGTCTCTCTCATGTGAGCAACTATCTGTTACAGCAGTTCAATCACCTCACCACAGCCTCTTGCCTCTTATCACAGCCACATTTCATTTTGCCAAAGATTTCTGCCTTTAATTTTCAAGTCCATGTCTCTTAGGAAAGAAAAGGAAATGTGTGTGATTCTGACTCACTTTAGAGTTGTTCAGAAAAGTATCACCCAGACAGCCTTTTGAAGTTATTCTTGCTAGAGATGGGATCTCATTCCTCATCCAATTGGCAGAGACAGATAAATCAGGCACCCACACACCAAAGTTTTTCTGAATGGACTTGCAACTTGGCAAAACACCTGGTAGAATCAAAAATTTCAATCTGAGTAGATCACAATAGGTCTGAACGATCCTGAGGGAACATGCACTTTTGTGATAGATTCTCATGGGGTTGGAGGGAAGCTAGAAAACTTATGGGTTGTATAGATAAGGTAAAGTGAACACATACTCCACTGACTCAGTGACCATTGGGACTGCTGGGGTTAATGGGACCGCAACGAGAGAGAGAGAGACAATTATGACAGGTTGATGTAGCACCTGATTGGATCCTGGTTCATTTAGGCTATTTCTCCATTTGTCACTGAGGACCCATATGAAAAATCCAACAGGTACTAACACTATTATTACTGCACAACACCGTACTTATTGAGCTTTGCTATGTGATTTACGTGCACTGTCCCATTTAATCCTCAAAATAGCCATGGGAAGTAGGTACACTTTATTATCTCCATTATTCACATGCATGAAGAATAAGCAAACTGTGTTCTAGGGTCAATCTGAGAGGTGCGGCTGACAGAAACAGCAGCCCGATTAGTCATCTATTAAAGAAAATGTGAACAAAATCAAGAGAGAGGCAACAGATTGGGAAAAGATATTTGCAATTGCTTTGACAGACTAGGGATTATGTCTAGATTACACAAAGAACTCCAGCAAAGAATAAAAAGCTACTGAAATAGAAAAGAAAAAATAGTTATGAAACCAGCAATTTACAAAAAATGAAATTCAAAAGGTTGAAAAAAGTACATGAAGAATTGCTCAAACCCATGAGTAATCAGAGAACTGTCAATTAAAACAATGGTATGTCTCTTTTTATTTATTATATTGGCAAAAAAATAGATAGCTGGATTATGCTAAACATTGGTAAGATGTGGATGTACAGAAACACTCATGCAGTGCTAGTGTGAGTAGAACATTCTGGAAAGTAATCTAGCACAGGTGAGTCAAGATAAGAATCTGCATTCCCTCTGACCTGGCAATTGTGCTCCTCACTGTACATTTCTATGTATTCTTACACATCTTCACAAAGGCATGAGAACAAAGATGTCCATTGCAGCCTTGGCTCATGATGGGGAGTTGGAAATAACCTCACTTGGCATCCATCACTGGGGATGGGGGTGGGGTGGAGAACTGTCATCTGGTGGGTGCCCATCTCAGGGGATTATGCAGGGGTTCGAAGCAGAAAACCACGTGAACACATGGTGACAAGCATGGATATAAAAGCTCAGTGCTGAGTGATAAAAGAGTGAGAAAGGCAAGAAACAGAATAAGATAAATAATGCACTACCATTTACATAAATTAAAAAACACTCTCATGAGAAACATCCATACTGGCTTTGAAAGAAACAGAAAATAAAAGATATACATTAAACAGGTGTTTGGAAGGGGAAGGGAATGGGGTTGAGTAATAACATAAAGGGAGGGGGGTTGCTTTCTGACCCATGAGACTTAAGTTCCATGAGAAGATGGGGAAGGTTAACTCCACTCTTTAAACTTAGGAACCAGAGTAGAAGCTGTAAGGAGAGACAATCACAGGGATTAGTCAGGGATCTAGGCTCAGTGATGTGCCAGCCTAGAGAGGCCTAGTGCAGCCTACCTGTCTCTTTGCTCCAGTGGGCACTCCTTCATTCATTTATTCACTCTGCAGACATTTATTAAGCATCAAGGATGTGCCAGGTGATGTGCCTGAAGTTGCAGATGGCA
>PVKH010025743.1:0-13361 GCA_004027955.1 Chaetophractus vellerosus | reverse complement strand
CTAATAATGCATAGGTTGAAAGAAAGAAGGTAGTATATATTGAAAGAGATAAAAGAGAACAGAATAGCCAAGATAGAAATTAATAAGTGTGAAATTGGGAGTAAATGAAAAAAGGTGGAAAATAAGAACCAGACAGAATGCTGAAGGTAGAAAGATGAAGGAAGGAGAGGAGATAGTGTCGGTAAACACCATCACTATACACAGAGGATGGAAAGCCAAGGATAAAGAAGACCAGCAAAGAAGAAAAATGCTATCAGCACCTAATTAAAAAACAAACAAACCAGCAAAGAAAAAAAAACAAACAAAAACACAAAAAAACAAAAATCAAACAAACAAATAAAAAAAAACAAAGGTAAACCACAGTTGTCTTTGGGGACTTGTGGAGCCTCACAGCCTTTGTTCATTAACTAATTGCCTTTCAGCCTTCTCTCTTCAGTCTTTGAGGCTGAATTTAGCAATTAAAGCATGTCTATATGTTTCTATTTATTTTTTGATGTAATTAGGGACCTTAAAGAACTCCCCTTCTAGACCACCCCCTCCTGTGAGTGGACCCGAAATAGGTTCCTGGAAACTTGTCTATTATTTCCCTCCATCTATCTTCTCTGGGCAAGCTGTGTTACTCAGCCCAGAACTTTTAATAGGGCAGAACTTACCTTTGCCGGCCCTCACATCTGCACCCCGGTAAGCAGTTTCTCCGGTCCCCTTCAGTGGCTGTTTCCTGCCTGCTGATTTTTTTTCCCCTTCAGAGGCCGTTTCCTGCCAGCTGATTTTTTTTTCTTGTAAACTACTTGTGGGTTCAGGCAACCAAACCCACAGAAACCCTCTCCACCTCTGTCAGACCCTCCCACTCTTGGGGCCCACCACACCCCTCACAGGTCCGCCAGTGTGGTCACAAACCTCCCCGTCCCCTCTCCCAGGGATGGAACCCCACTCCCTGTGTTACCCACCCGGACAAAAAGAACCCAAGATTCTATGCTGCACGGCTCAACTCACACTCTAGCTGCCTACAGACCAATGGAGCCAATCCTTTAGATTTGAAAACTATGCAAGATACATTGTTTATTGACAGGTATATGATTATTTTCACTTATAATCAATATGAAAACACTGTTTTTACCTAGCCCTCTGTGATAACTATCTGTTCTCTTGTTTGATATATTAAGCAAGATACATGCTATTTTGTCTGTTACATACTTGTTTTCATGTAGTGCATTGTGAAATGATTCTGTTTTTTAATTTTGAAAAGTATGCAAAATTCATGCTTCATTGACTGTTATGTACTTGTTTTCACTTAGTATCAATGTGAATACACTGACTGCTATATACTTTTTTGACTTACAATCAATGTAAAATATGGCTTACCTAAGGCTCTGTGAAAACACCATGTTTTTTAGTTTTGAAAACTAAGCACAATATATGCTTCATTGACAGTTATGTATTGATTTGACTTACAAACAATTTGCAAACACTAATTTCACTTAGCACTCTGAAAAAATATTGTGTTCCTTAATTTTGAAAAATAAGCAGGACACATGCTTCATTCACTACTATGCACTTGTTTTGACTTACAATCAATGTGAAAAGTTTGGTTTTACCCAGCATACTTTGAGAAAATTATGTTTTTTAGTTTTTGCAAACTCACAAAGATACATGCTTCATTGACTGCTATGTACTTGTTTGGTCTTACAATCAATGTGAAAACACAGGTATTACACTGCACTCTGTGAAAACACTATGTTCTATACTTTTTAAAAATAAGCAAGATACATGCTTCATTCAGTGTTATATACTTGTTTTGACTTACAATGTTAAAAAACTAGTTTTACATAGTTCACTCAGAAAACACTATATTCTTTGCTTTCCAATCTTAAGTCAGATACAAACTTTATTGACTGCTATGTTTTGGTTTTCACTTAAAATCAATGTGAAAACACTGTTTTTAACTAACATTCTGTGAAAACACTGTGTTCTTTATGCTTGAAACCTAAGTAATATACATATCTCACTGATTATATGTACATGTTTTCATTTCAAATCAATGTGAAATTGCTGGTATTTTCTCACACTGTGTAAAAACTATGTTTTCAGTTCTAAAAACTAAGCAATATTCATGCTTCATTCAAGGCTTACAGTCAATGTGAATACATTGTTTTTTTTCTAATGCTCATTGAAAATATTACATTCTTTAGTTTTGGAAAGTAAGCAGGATACCAAGTTTAAAGACTGCTATGTACTTTTATTTACTTACAGTCAATTGAAAACACTTGTTTAAACTAGCACTCTGTGAAAAGAGTAGGTTCTTTAGTTTTGAAAACTAAGCAGCATATATGCTCCATTGAATTCTGTGTACTTGTTTTCAATTAAAATTAATGAGAAAACAATATTTTTCCTTGTGTTCTACAAAAACACTATGTTCTTCAGTTTTGTGATCAAAGCAATATTCATGCTTCATTGCTTTGTACTTATTTTGATTTACAATCAATGTGAAAACACCGTTTTTACCTGATGCTCTGTGAAAATACTTTGTTCTTTAGTTTTGAAAAAAAAAACCAAAATACCTGCTTCATTGACTGTTATGTAATTGTTTTGATCTACAATAAATGTGAAAACACAGGTTTTATCCTGCACTCTGTGAAATCACTATATTCTTTAGTTTTGAAACTAAGGAAGATACATGGTTCATTTAATGCTATGTACATGTTTTGACTTACAATGAATGTGAAAATACTGGTTCTACCTAGCATTCTGTGAAAACACTATGTTCTTTAGTTTTGAAAGCTAAACAAGATACATTTTTCATTGAATGCTATGTACTTATTTTGACTGTCAATGTGAAAACGCTGATTCTACCTGCCCTCTAAGGAAACACTCTTTTCTTAGTTTTGAAAAAAAGTAAGATACATGCTTCATTTTCTGCTGTGTACTTGTTTTCATATACAATCATGTGAAAACATTGGTTTTATCTTGCATCTGTGAAAACACTAAGTATTTTAGTTTGAAAACTAAGTAAAATACATTTTCATCGACTGCTATGTACTTGTTTTGACTTACAATCATGTGAAAACATTGGTTTTACCCTGCACTTTGTGAAAGCACACTGTCCTTTAGTATTGAAAACCAACTTAACTAAGTTACATGCTTAATCAACTGCTATGTATTTGTTTTGACTTAAAATCAATGTGAAAACACTAGTTTTATTTAGCATTCTGTGAAAACACTGTTCTTTAGTCTTGAAAATAAACACAATACATGCTTCATTGGCTGCTATGCACTTGTTTTGTACTACAATCCATGTGAAAACACTGGTTTTACTTAGATACTTGAAAACACATTGTTCTTTAGTTTCAGAAAACTAAGCAAGATAGTTGCCTCTATTACTGCAATGTATTTGTTTTCCCATAAATAATTGTGAAACACTGGTTTTACATAGTGGTCTGTGAAAACACTTTGTCCTTTAGCATTGAAAACTAAGCTATATACATGCTTCATTGACAGATATGTACTTGTTTTGATTTAAAACCAATGTGAAATCACTGGGATTTCCTTGCACTCTGTAAAAACACTATGTTTTTCAGTTTTAAATACCAAGCAATACAAATGTTTCATTCACAGTGATATATTTGTTGTGATTTACTACCAATGTGAAAACACCGGATATACCCTATGTGGTGTGAAAGAACTATCTTCCTTAGTTTTGAAAAATAAGCAAGATACATGCTTCATTCAGGGTTATGCACTTGTTTTGACTTACACTGTGAAATCACTTGTGTATAAGTCAGCCTAAGGGTTGCTGATGCAAAATACCAGAAATTTGTTGGACTTATAAAGGATATTTATTTGGGGGAGAAGCTTACAGTTAACAGGCCATAAAGCATAAGTTACTTCCCTCACTAAAGTCTATTGCCACGTGTTGGAGTGAGTTGGCTGCTGACATCTCTGATGGTTCAGGCTTCCTGGGCTCCTCTCTTCCCATAGCTTGCTTGTCTCTGGGTTCAGGTCCTCTGCTCTCTCCACAAGTCAGCCATATACTATGAGGTTCTCAAGGCCTTGCCTGTCTCCACAAGCCTGCCTGTAGACTGTCAGGCAAACAACTTGTTTCTCTTCCCAGGGCCTTCTCTCTTTGCAAACAAGCAAGCTTCTCTGTGGGTTCACTTCCTGGGGCTCCAACATTACATCACAGTGTCAGAACTCCAACATCAAAACTCTAACTCTGTCCTTTGTTGGGTCATTTTATCTTTGAGACCACACCCACCAAAGGGTGGGGCTCAATACCCTAATGACATGGGCCACCAATACACTAATGAATAAACCATTTAAAAGCATAATCCAATATCTATTTTTGGAATTCATAACTATATCAAACTACCAAACTACTACAACTGGTTTTACCAAGTGTCTGTGAAATCAATATGTTGTTTGCTTTTCAAAACTAAGCCAGATACAAAATTCATTGACTGCTATGTACTCATTTTGACTTAAAATCAATGTGGAAACACTGGCTTTACCTAACACTATGAAAACAGTGTGTTCTTTAGTTTTGAAACCCAAGCAAGATACATACTTCATTGACTTCTGTGTCCATATTTTGACTTATAATCAATGGGAAAACACTGGTTTTAAATAATGCTCTGTGAAGACACTATATTCTTTAGTCTTGAAAACTAAGCACTATAACAGTTTCATTGATGGCAATATACTTGTTTTCACTTAAAACAATGTGAATCACTCATTTTACACAGGAGCTGTGAAAACACTATGTCTTTTGCTTTTGAAAACTAAGTAATAAACATGCTTCATTGACTGATATGTATTGTTTTGAATTAAAATCAATGTGAAATCACTGACATTTCCTTATGCTCTGTAAAATACTATGTTCTTCTGTTTTAAATACTAAGCTATATTGCTTCATTCACAGCTATGTACTTGTTATGACTTACAATCAATATGAAATCACTGGTTTTATCTAATGCTCATTGAAAACATTAGGTTCTTAATTTTCCAAGGAAAGCAAGATAACTGCCTTATAGACCTCTATGTACTTGTTTTGACTTACAATCAATGTGGAATCTTTGGCTTTACCTAGCAATTTGTGAAAACAGTTGTTGCTACAATTTGATGTAATTATGAATTCCAAAAATTCATATTGAATCGTTGTTCTGAGAGGTTTGATCCTGTGTGCAAATGTTACAGAAGGCCAGGTGGTCAACTCATTGCTCTGAGATAGTTGAGCCTGTATGCCAAAGGTTAGGGGGTATGTTTTCTTCACCTCACTGTACCAAGGGTGCTAGGAGTCTAACCCAAAGATTGGGTAAGGTGGGGCAATCACCCCAACTCTCTTGGAAGGTAAGGTCTCGAGCTTGGTCAACACCCAGATGCTTGATGAGTGTGGAACCAAGAAAATTTCTGTTGGGCAAGCCTGAGGAAAGGGAGGGTCCTCATGTGGCACCAAGGAGAAGAATCCATCATCTTAAGAATGACTCTCAAACTTTGAAATTGAATGGAGGGTGTCCTGCAGGTTTACTGAACTGTAAAGGATCTATGGTTTATGTTTAACATCCCACTTTCTCCCTATGATAATGAAAATGTTTATTCTTTGCCATTCCATTTGTGTATTGGAAGCAGTTAAAATGTTTTGTAAGTTTCAGAGTTCTACAGCTAGAAGGGATTTTGCCTGAAGACAAACTGTATTTATTTAAAATGATCATGACATGATTTTGTACTTGCAATTGTTACTGATTTAACGTTTTTTGAATATTGCAATGTATTTTTGGAAATCAGAGGATGGAGTGTTACAGTTTGATGTAAATATGAATTCCAAAAATCATATTGAATGATGCTTGTAAACTGATCTGTTCATCTGGGCATGATTGAGCTATGACTAGGGCATTAACTGGGCCATGTCAGTCGGGCATTGAGCCCCACCCCTTGCTGGGTGTGACCTCAAGTATAAAAGGCAAGGCCAAAGATTTGAGAAGCAGTTCTGATGTTGGAGAGGACACCCCAGGAGAAGACAAGTGAGCCATTCACCTGATAGTCTACAGCTGCAGCCCTGGGATGAGAGGAACCCAAAAAGCCTGAACCCTGGCAAATGTCAGCAGTGGTCTTGCTCCAACATGTGGACTTTGGTGAGGGAAGAAACTTATGCTTTGTGGCCTGGTAGCTGTAAGCTTCTACCCCAAATAAATACCCTTTATAAAGACCAACCATTATTGGTATATTTGAAAAGGCACCCCTTTGGCTGACTAATACATTTGATTTTTAGTTTTGAAAAATAAGTAAGATACATGCTTCATTGACTGCAATGTAATTTTTTGGACTTACAATGACTGTTAAAACATTAGTGTTGCCTAGAACTCTGTGAAAAGGCTATGTCCATTAGTTTTGATAACTTAACAAGATACATACATACTTCATTCACTGTTATGTACTTCTTTTGACTTACAATCAATGTGAAATCGCTGGTTTTACCTGATGCTCTGTGAAAAATATATATTATTTAATTTAAGTATGTACACATGTTACCTGCTTTATTTAATGCTATGCAATTGTTTTGAGTTACAATCCATGTGAAGCCACTGGCTTCACCCTATGCTCTGTAAAAACACTGCATTCTTTAGTTTTGCAAACTAAGCAAGATACATGCTACATTCACTGTTATATATTTGTTTTCACTTACAATATGAAAACACTGCTTTTACCTAGTTCTCTGTGAAAAACTATGTTCTTTA
The DNA here is from genome assembly GCA_004027955.1 of Chaetophractus vellerosus. Lineage (NCBI taxonomy): Eukaryota > Metazoa > Chordata > Mammalia > Cingulata > Chlamyphoridae > Chaetophractus > Chaetophractus vellerosus. The sequence continues at coordinate 6,633 of PVKH010025743.1, read as the reverse complement.
ATTTGGAAAAAGCATGATACAAGCTCCCTTCAAGTTTTGTACTTATTCTGACTTAAAACCAAAGTGAAAACAGAGGGTTTATGTAATGCTCTGTGAAAACACTTTGCTATTTAGTTTGAAAACATAGCAAAGTTTCATGCTTCATTAACTTTTATTTATTTGTTTTGACTTACAATGAATGTGAAAACACTGGTTTTACATAACACTCTGTGAAAATGTTACGTTCTTTAGTTCTGAAAACTAAGCAATATACCTGATTCATTGACTGCTATGTACTTGTTTTGACTTACAATCAATGTGAAAACAGTGGTTTTTACCTAGTACTCTGTCAAAACACCTCAGCCTTTAGTTTTGAAAACTAAGGAATAAAAATGCTTCATTCAGTGCTGTGTACATGCTTTGTCTTACAATCAATTTGAAAACACTGGTTTTACATGCCATTGTTTGAGAGCAGTATGCTTCTTAGTTTTGAAAGATAACCAATATAAAAGCTTCATTGACTGCTATGTATGTTTTGACTTGCAATCAGTGTGAAAAAAAACTGGTTTCACCTAGCAATTTGTGAAAAGAAAATGTTCTTTAGTTTTGAAAACTTAGCAAGGTTCATGCTTCATTGACTGTTTGTATCTGTTTTGAATTAAAATCAATGTGAAAACACCGGATTTCCATGTGCTCTGTAAGCATGTGTTCAGTAAGCATGTGTTCAGTTTTGCAAACTAAGTAGTATACATGGGTAATTCACAATCAATGTGAAAACTGGTTTTACCTAATGCTCTGTGAAAACATTATGTCCTTTAGATCTGAAACTAAGCAAGATACCTGCTTATTTGACTGCTATGTACTTATTTTGACTTATAATCAAGTTATAAACACTAGTTTGACCTAGTCCTCAGTGAAAACACTATGTTCTTTTGTTTTGAAAACTAAGCAAGTTACATGATTCATTCACTGTTATATACTTGTTTGACCTGAAAAAAATGTGAAAACACTAGTTTTACCTGAGCTCTGTGAAAATGCAATGTTCTTTATTTTTAGAACTAAGAAAGATACATAATTCAATGATGCTATGTACTTGTTTTGACTGAAAATCATGTGAAAACACTAGTTTTACCTAGCATTCTTAGAGAACACTATGTTCTTTAGTTTTGAAAACTAGGGAACAAGCATGTTCATTCACTGCTATGTACATATTTTGACTGACAATCAATGCAAAAACATTTATTTTACCTAGCAATCTGTGATCTTGAGTTTTGAAAACTAAGCAACATACATGCTTCATTCACTGCTATGTACTTGTTTTGACTTAAAATTAATGTAAAAACACCAGTTTTCCTTGCACTCCGTAAAAATGCTGTTCTTCAGTTTTAAAAACTAAGCATTATACATGTATCATTCACTGTTATGTACATGTTTTGTCTAACAATCAATGTGAAAATTCTAGTTTTACCTATCACTGTGAAAATATTCTTTAGTTTTGAAAACTAAGCAAGGTACCTTCTTCATTGAGTGCTATGTTTTTCTTTTGAATTTCATAGAGAAAACTCTGGCTTTATGTAGCACTCTGTGGAAACAGAATGTCATTTTTATTGAAAATTAAGCAAGATACATGCTTCATTCACTGCTATGTACATATGTTGAATTACAATCCATGTGAAAACACTGGTTTTACCTAGCAAACTGTGAAGAGAGTGTGTTCTTTAGTTTTGAAAACTAAGCAATATATTTCATTCACTGCTATGAACATGTTTTGCCTTACAATCATTGTGAAAACACTGATTTTACATACTATTCTTTGAGAACATTATGTTAATTAGTTTTGAATGTTAAGCAAGATACGTGCTTCATTGGCTGCTATTTATCTGTTTTTACTTACAATCATATTTAAACACTGGTTTTATATAGCATCTGTGAAAAGGGTATTTTTTTTAGTTTTGAAAACTAATCAAAATACATGCTTCACTGACTGCTATGTACTTGTTTTGACTTAATGTGATGTGAAAACACCGACTTTTCCTCATGCTCTTTTAAAAATGGTATATTTTTCTGTTTTAAAAGCTAAGCAATATTCATGCTTCATTCACTGCTATGTACTTCTTTTTTCTAACAATCAATGTGAAAACACTGGTTTTACCTAATGCTCTGTGAAAATATTATGTTCCTTGATTTTGAAAAGTAAGCAAGGTACCTGATTTATGACAGCTATGTACTTATTTAAACTTACAATCTCTGTGAAAACACTAGTTTTACATAATGATCTGTGAAAACACTATGTTCATTAGTTTTAAACAGTAAGCAAGATACATGCTTCATTCACAGCAATACATTATTTTGACCTATAATAAATGTGAAAAGACTGGTTTACCCAGCATTCTGTGAAAACACTATCTTTTTTATTATAGTAAATTAAGAATGATACATGTATCATTGGCTTCTAGATAATTTCTGACTTACAATCATGTGAAAACACTGTTTTATCTATTGCTCTCTGAAAGTGCTATGTTCTTTAGGTTTGAAAAGTAAGATACATGCTTCACTGAACACTTTGTACTACTTTTGACTACCAAAAAATGTGATAACCCTGTTTTTTACCTAATAATCTGTTAAAATGTTGTTTTCTTTCATTTTGAAAACTAAACAATATTCCTGCTTCATTGACGGCTATGTACTTCTTTTGAATTAAAATCAATGTAAAAAATACTAGTTTGACCTAGCACTCTGTGAAAACACTGTGTTCTTTAGTATTCAAAACTATGCAATACATGTGCTTCATTCACTGCTATGTACTTGTTTTGACTTACAACCAATGTGAAAACATTGATTTAACTAAGTGTTGTGTGAAAAAACTATATTCTTTAGTTTTCAATACTAAGCAAGATACATGCTCCATTCACTGCTATGCACTAATTTTGATCTACAATAAATGTGAAAACACTGGTTTTACCTACCACTCTGTGAAAACACTATTTTCTTTAGTTTAGAAAACTAAAAACAATATATGCATCATTGACTACTAGGTACTTGTTTTGACTTACATTCATGTGAAAACACTGGTTTTTCCTAGTGCTTTGTAAACACACTATTTTCTTTAGTTTTGAAAGTTATGTAATATACATGCTTCATTTACTGCTATGTACTTGACTTACAATCAATGTGAAAACACTAGTTTTACCTAGAAATCTGTGTAAATGCTACTCCTTTGGTTTTGATAACTAAACAAGATACATGCTTCCTTGACTGCTCTGTAACTTATAATGTGTAAATATTGGTTTTACCTAGACCTCTGTGAAAACACCATGTTGTTTTGTGTTCAAACTAAGCAAGTAACATGTTTGTTTTATTGCTATATCCTTTTTTGACCTACAATAAATGTGAATATACTTCTTCTTCTGTGAAAATACCATATTCTTTAGTTTTGAAAACTAAGAAAGTTACATGCTTCATTGATTACTATGAACATATTTTAACCTACAACAATGTAAACACTGGTTTGACCCAGCACTCTTTTAAAACACTATGTGCTTTAGTTTTGAAGACTAAGGAACCAACATGCCTCATTCCCTGGACTGTACATATTTTAAATTACAGTTGATATGAAAACATTGATTTTACCTAGCAAAAGGTAAAAAGAATATGTTCTTGAATTTTGAAAACTAAGCAATATGCATTCTTCATTCACTGCTATGTGCTTGTTTTGAGTAACAGTCAATGTGAAAACACTGATTTTACCTAATGCTCTGTGAAAACACTGTATGTTTTTTGTTCTGAAAATTAAGCAAGATACATGCTTCATACAATGCTATCACCTACAATAAATGTGAAAGCACTGGTTTTACCTGTGCTCTGTTAAAACACTATCTTCTTTAGTTTAGAAAATTAAGAAAGATAGATAAATCATTGACTGCTAGGTACTTGTTTTGTCTTCTAATCATGTGAAAACACTGGTTTTACCTAGTTCTTTGTGAAAACACTATGTTCATTAGTTTTGAAAACTAAGTAAGGTAAATGCTTCCTGACTGCTATGTACTTTTAAAGATATACAATCAATGTGAAATCACTAGTTCTACACAGAGTTCTGTGAAAACACTGTGTCCTTTAGTTTTGATAACAAAGCAAGATACATTCTTAATTCCTTGTTATGCACTTCTTGTGATTTACAATCAATTTGACAACATTGGTTTTATGTAATAATCTGTGAAAACACAATGTTCTTTAATTTTAAAAACTAAACAATAGACCTGCTTCATTGACTGCTATGTACTTGTTTTACATAGAAATTAATGTCTAAACACTAGTTTACCTGGCACTGTGTGAAAATAGTGTTTCTTTAGTTTTGAAACATAAGTAAGACACATACTTCAATGCTATGTACATTTTTAGACATAAATCGATGGGAAAACTCTGGTTTAGCCTAGGACACTGTGAAATGTGTATATTCTTTAGTTTTCCAAAATAATCATGTTATATGCTTCATTCACTGTTATGCACTTGTTTTGACTAATAATCAATGTGAAAACATTAGTTTTCCCTTGAGCTCTGAGAAAAATGAATGGTTTTCATTTTGAAAATTAAGCAACATCCATGCTTCATTGACTAAGTACTTGTTTTTATTTAATATCAGTGTAATAACACTGGTTTTTCCTTTTGCTCTGTAAATAAAGCTATGTTGTTCAGTTTCAAAACTAAGCAATATGCATACTTTATTCCCTGTTATGCAGTTGTTTTGTCTAACAATCAATGTGAAAACTCTGGTTTTACCTAACGCTCTGGGAAAAAAATATGTTATTTAGTTAGAAAACTAAGCAAGATACCTCCTTTTTTCCTCTGGGCTTTTTATAAAATGTTAGTGCTCTGTGAATTCACTATGTTCTTTAGTTTTGAAATCTAAATGAGATATATGTTTCACTGACTGCTATATACTACTTTTGACTTACAATCGGTTTGAAAACACGGGTTTTACCTAATAATCTGTGAAAACACTATGTAATTTAGTTTTGAAAAGTAAACAATATACCTGCTTCATTGAATGCTATGTACTTGTTTTGACCTACAATTTGTGAAAAAAGTATGTTTTTACTTTTGAAAACTAAGCAAAATACATGTTTCTTTCATTGTTATGTACTTGTTTCAACTTAAAATCAATTTGAAGGCATTTGTTAACCTAGAACTGTGTGAAAAGAGTATGTTCTGTACTTTTGGAAACTAAGCAAGATACCTGCTTCATTCACTGCTATGTGCCTGTTTAAACTACAATCGATGTGAAAACATTGGTGTTACCTTGTGTTCTGTGATAAGAAAATTTTGAAAATTAAATAAGAAACAAGCTTCATTCACTGTTAGGTACTTGTTTTTACTTACAGTCAATGTGAAAACCCTGGTTTTATCCTGAGATCTGTGAAAAATGAATATTCTTTAGTTTTGAAAACTAAGCAAGATACAAGCTTCATTAATGGCTATGTACTTTTGTTTGACTTAAAATCAATGGGAAAACCCTAGGTTTTCCTAATGCTTTGTGAAAACACGATGTTTTTTAATTTTGTAAACTTAGCAAGGTGCATGATTCACAGTTGTGTACTTGTTTTCACTTAAAATCAATGTGAAAACACTTGTTTTACCTAATGCTCTGTGAAACACTTTGTTCTTTAGTTTTGAAAAGTAAGCAATATATATATGCTTCTTTCAGTGTTATGTACTTGTTTTGACTTACACTCAATATGAAAACATTTGTTTTACCTAGTACTGTGTGAAAAGAGTGTGTTCTTTAGTCTTGTGAACTAAGCAAGGTACAAGCTTCATTCACTGCTATGTGCTTCCTTGGACTTTGATCAATGTAAAATCACTGATTTTACCTAGTGCTCTGTGAAAACAATATGTTCTTTAGTTTTTATAACTATGCAAGGTACATGTTTTTTTCACTGCGATGGCTTGTTTTGAGTTACAATAAATCTGAAAACACTGGTTTTACATGTGCTTTGTGAAAATACTATGTTCTTTAGTTTTGAAAAATAAGAATGATACTTGCTTCATTGTCTGCTTCATTGTCTTCATTGATACTTGCTTCATTATTTACACCTATAATCACATGAAGGCTCTGGTTTCACCTAGCACTCTGTGAAAACACTGTGTTCATAAGTTTTGAAAACTAAGGAAGCACTACATTCTTAATTTTGAAACCAAAGCAAGATACATTCTTCATTCATTGTTATGTACTTGTTTTCACTTACAATTTGAAAATTCTGGTTTTACATAGTGCAGTGTGAAATCACTACTTATTTACTTTTTATAACAAAGCAAGATATAAGCTTCATTTACCGCTATTTACTTGTTTTAACTTAAAATCAATGAGTAAACCCTTGTTTTACCTAATACTTTGTGTAAATACTATGTTTTTTATGTTGAAAATTTAGCAGGTGCATGCTTCATTCACAGTTGTGTACTTGTTAACTTACAATCAATGTGAAAACATTGGATTTATCTAACACTGTGAGAGCATTTTTCTTTTTAGTTTTGAAAAGTAAACAAGATACCTGCTGTTTTGGTCAGCCAAAGGTGTGCCTTTTGAAATATATCAAATATTGGTCGGTCTTCATAAAGGGTATTTATTTGGGGTAGAAGCTTACAGTTACCAGGCCACAA
>PVKH010025742.1:0-13360 GCA_004027955.1 Chaetophractus vellerosus | reverse complement strand
CAAGGGCCCATCAATGGACCATCCTCCTTCACTAGGTACTGCACCTGTACTTGGGGGATTCTTGCTGTTCCATTAGAGAATGTGGCAGAGCTCCCCAGGATGGGAATTTGATATTCTTTCAGTTATTGTGTGAATCTCCACCCACCATGACAATGCCCCATGAACACTTGGACACATCTATATGCCTTCTAGGTATGCCCCAGGTGAACCTCCCCCCATGCATTCCCATCACTGACATCCCATACCAATGATCCTCCCCTGTCACAGTTATAACCCTTCTGTGATCCAAAACTTCTTCAAAAAATGAAGCCAACAAAATAAGCAAATACAATTCATAAGAAAATGAAATAATAGTATTTTTTAAAATAAGAAATAAAATATAAATTTTTTTAATTTGGAATAAAAAGTGAGAAAAATATTTTTTAAAATTTTTTGACATTATGTCTTTTATCGCTGTAAGATCTGTTGTCTTTTATATACAGTGACATTTTCTTCCGTTTATTCCCCCAGTTTCTTATTTTTTTCATTTTGTCTTCAAAGAAGTTTTAAGTTACAGAAAAGTGACGTACAGAATATAGGGGATCCCCATATACCCAACATCCTCCCCCCTTTCCCTTTTCCCCTATTAATAACATTTTACATGTGGATGATACATTTATTACCATGATGTACAAATATTGAAACATTGCTACTAACCATGGTCAATGATTTACATTATGGTTTACATTTTGGACCATACACTTTTATAAATTTTTATGAAATTTAACTTGGCCTGTATCCATCATTGCAAGATCATGTAGTACCATTCCATCGCCCCCAAAAAGCCCATGTTCCATCTATTCTATTCCCCCCCTCCCCCTCCCCTCAGGACCCATGGCAACCATGAAGCTTCACTCCTTGAAGATCAAGATTCATAGTTACTTGCAACAACACTGAGGGCTTGACATACTGGCCTGTCCTCCTTATTAGGCACTGTCTATGCTCTCAAGAGACTCCCACCCCTCTATGTGAGAACATAGTAGGACTCTCCAGGATGGAGTCCAACACTTTTGTGCTCATTATGTGGGTCTCCACCCACTGATACAATCCACTATGACAAGATGAACACTCATATACTCCCTAGAGGCCTGCCCCAGGTGTAGCACTATGATTTTCAATAAATTGGAGTGAGGTAGGGTAAAGATGCCTAACCCTGGGGAGTAAGAGAAATAGGTTGCAGTGAGCAGCACTCTAGAATTGCCCAATTATTAATTCTATGGTATACTTGTATATGTTATGCTATTTTCTGCTTGATAGTTTCATATCTGCTTTTCGGACATTTTGCCTCTGTGTTAGCACAATGCCAACAAATTCAAATCAATATTTTTACATGTCATAGGTACTTTACATCTAAAAACAGGATTTGCTCTATACTATAATGTCAAATAAAACAACCAAGAAAAAAATCATAGGACCTTTATCTCCAACTCAGCCAGTTAATACCACACTGAACTCATAGAAAAGAAAAACTGATTAAAAAGTTACTCAAGAACCTGGTGGAATGCTGTGTACCCTATGGGCACACGAACACTTATGGAACTGAATATCATACAACACAATTGTGTATAATCTAATCCCAGAACTGCAGGGAGGGTAGTTACTGTCAGGGGTCATTTAGTCAGCCCAGCGTCCAGAGAAAACTGCATCCAAAAAATTCCTGTCAGATTGTTATGTATCCAATGCTATAAGTTCTCCAGGGAAAAGAGAATCAAAAAGTGCCCTTGGTAACCTGTCCCAAGCCCTCACAACACACCATCTGTATGCTTTCCTGTCAGAATCTAGACCCTGGCTACTTAAAAGTGCAGTCCTGGGCACCAGTATCAGCATCACCTGGGAACATGTCAGAAATGCAGACTCTCGGGCCTCACCTCAGACCTACTGAATCAGAACTTGCATTTTAACAAAAACCCCAGGTGTTACAAGTACATATTGGAGTTTGAGAAGCTCTGTTCTAGTCCATCAGGCTAAGAATCTAAGTAGGAAACAAACGCCTATATAAATCATGAACTGGCCTTGGTAAGCATTGAATCAAAATGCAGAACACAATTGAACTGGGTTCCTGACTATATTAGAGATTTGGGGAATAATCAACCAATCCGAAAGACTTGCCAGAGTTTATTCTGTCCTTCCAAAGCACTAGTATTATTTCTGTATAAAAATCCCCAAGAATATAGGGGAGGCAAGTCCATGGAAGATAAGCTCATGAGGCATGTTTCTTAAATTGGCCTGCAAGGAGAGGAGGATCCGGCTTTTGCGACGTGTGACCATAAATTAAACTAATACATGGTACTATTACTGTTACAAAACATGGGATTGTTTACTACAGGTGCCACTCACTATTTCAAATAAAGTGTTTTTGAGAAAATGTCGAATGTGTGACCTCAATAAAATTTCTTAAGTTTGTTTTTTCAGAATCACCTCAAAGATTGTTACTTTCAGTTCATATTGACTTTCAGTGATCAATGTTTCCTAATATTATACTGTATCTTTAAATTTCTTTTCTAAAGTATTTGCCTTATGGTTATTGTAAAATCTATAAAGAAGAATATAGTCAATAGATAAAAGTACATCTCTTATAGACAGATGATCTTAACAACTACTAATGCACAGAATGCTTATCATGTGCCAAGCAGTGTATAGATTAAATAATTTGATTCTCACAATAAACATATGAAAGAAATTCTACTACAGTCCACTGTACAGATGGAGCAACTGAGATTTGGTTTTTATTATTGTTGACTATTTTGCCCAAAGTCACAAAGCCGGTAAGTAGCAGTGCTACTTCTGAGCCTAGACTCTTAACCACTATACTCTGGACTATACTCTGTTTTATTTCACAGGTGTGAAATAAAACACATGCTTTGATGCTCTATAACTCACCTTAATTGCAATATTAAGCTCCCTTTAAACCGGCCATCCCCCATGTGCACTCTCCTATCATTGCATCAGTTGTAAGATTATAGAGGGTTCCCAACAGCAGTGAGGACTGTCTTGTCATTGGTCATCTCCCCATAGTGGCCACTTCAGAATTATCCTGCTCCTATCCATGTGGTCCTCTCAGGTTTCCTGTTCTGCTGTTTCTGTACTACACAGAGACATGAGTCTTAGAACAGTCTCTCCAGTACTACAAGGTACTCTGGTACCCCATGGGGCCATGTTCTCCATGTCCCACAGAGGTGTCCCTGCTGCCACAACTCAGGTATGGTCAAGATAAGGGCTCAATCACATAACCTACCTCTCTCCAACAATCCTATTCTGAGCAACAGATTTACACTTTTGAAAAACAGAACAGGAAACTGCTGAAACAAACTTTCCCTAAGGCAAGAAAGAACAGGGTTTACCAACTGCTTGAATTAAGAAGCAAACGAAGGAATATCTGATAATATTGTACACCCAAACTTGGATACTAGTCACTAAATAAATAACAATTCAAGGTGTCAAGAAGGTGGAAAGCTTGGCTCCATTAGAATGAAAAAGAACACTAGGATACCTAGATTAACCCTGGGTACTAAAGACGCTGAGATAAGTATGGCCACTTTAGGGCTGGGCAGAGTGACAGTGACTAAGCAAGAGGAAGGAAGGGTCCTCTTTTGAGGACAGTCTGCCCAGGTCATCAAAAGCAGATCAGGACTGGAACCTGAAGGAAGGTTCTTTGGTCCACCTCCCTGGTGTGACTGCACGGCCTCGCCAGTCCTATAGTCAAGACTTACTGGCCTAGGGAACCAGCTGTAATTGGTAGAGCCCTGGTTTACCACATGGAGGTTCCAGGTTCGGTTCCCGGGGCCTCCTCGAGAAGGCAGGCCGCCTTGAAAAGGCAAGCTGCCGCAAGCAGGCAGGCCACCACAGGCAAGGCAAGCCACCGCGAGCAAAGACGTGCTGCCGTGGGCAAGGCAAGCCGCAGTGAGCAGGCAGGCCGCCACGCAGTGAGCTGACTAGATGGGAAGCCACAGCAGGGGAAGACAAGCAGACACAGAAAAATGCAAAAGCAAAAATGAACGCAGTGAGAACAAGCAGCAAGGAGGGGATATATAAATAAATATATAATAAATAAATATTTATTAAAAAAAAGACTTACTGGCCTATATACTGGCAAGGATAGAGGGAAGAAGTGGCTCTCCAGATGAGATGATGAAAGTATCTGTGGCCTATGACCTTTAGCCTGTTATGATAAAATTTCTGACCACAAAATATCATTAAAAAGCCATTTCATATCTGTCTTCACAAACATTAGAAGCTAAAGAAAATGCCTAAGAGGACCCAGGCCCCCCCACCCAAGTCCTCAGCACATAGCCTCCTGCTATGTTTAAGTATATGTTTTAGACATAAGTTTAAGGCTAACAACCCTCCCCAGAGGGGAGAGAATGTGTAGATGTTATCATAAACTATAGTCTTCCTAAGGCAGTAAACGTCCTTGGTAAATGTCCTTCCTGCTAGTGTAGTGAAAAAATCCCACACCCCATGTATGTTCTTCAAGGGACACTAGCAGGAACTCTGTTCTCATACCCTATGGAATGTCCTTGTTCTGAAATCTCTATATATCACCCCTCATTTTCTCATCTCTTTGCAGAGTACTATCTTCATTCTCTGAACCGCCGCCATCAGAGATTCTCTCCTGGCCATAAGTCCCAATAAACCTTATGCCTGACTAAATCCCAGTGTGTTCTTTGGTCTTGCAGCCACACCAACTCAGACCCTTCAGGAGTTGGGTTGTAACAACTGGTGAGCCATAGCCAGGAGACTTAAGGACCACCAACAGTAGCGGGCAAGAGCTCAGGGAAAGTACAATCTGTGGGGGAAATCCCAAGTTGGCCTATAACATCCATGTGGGAAGGGGTGGCAGCCCTCCAGGATGAATGGGACTGCCAAAAGAATATGGGGATTTCCAAAAAACCCTGGCAGGTATGCTGGCTGTGCTACAGCAGATAGTAGAGCAGATGTACTTAAATAAGGAAAAGGGAAACTGCCAGATAGTGGCAGCTATAGTATGTGGGTGGCTACCACAGCAGAAGTGGCAAAGGCCTCTATGTGCTGCTTAGAAGGAAAGTTAAAGGGATATGTGCCTAACACAGGCAAAGATTGCCTGTGCCAAGTTGATGACCATATATTGTGAAACTGTATAAACTGGAAGAGTTTACTGGGGTGCTATTTTGACAATGTTTTAAGTTTTATTCACATTTTATTTTGATCAGAATTTTTATCAAGGTGTTAAAAAGAACTTTCAGTTTTGAATCAATAGCTTACTCCTAAACTTCAATTCCATTTAAAAGTACTCCTGAAGAGTAATTCAGAATATATAAGTGTTAAATGTCTGTCTGTCTAAACTGCTAAATTAGCACTTAACTGCACTTATACTGCTCAAGTATTCCTAACTGGTTGCTGGTTCCTAATAAAAGTGTTTCCAAGAACGAGCCTGCATATTACAGGCAACACTGATTCCAAAGGAGATCTTAAAAGCAGTAAAGATCAGAGATGTGAAATAATGGAGAGCTTGGAGACAGCCATACGAAAGGAGTGAGAATTATGAGTCAAATTAGTGAATTTTATGTTTCTGTTGGTGTGTCTTAATTCCTTTTGTCTCTCTGTTTAGTGTATATTTTCATACCTCCAGATGGTAATATTAAATTAACAAATGAAAATTCTTAAGAGTTCTATTCAAATTGCTTAAAAATTAAGTGGGTGCTTATATAGGTAAATGAGTACTCCAAAGCCCAAACTAGAGAAGCCAAACAGGTTAAAAAGTCACATAAAATCTGAATAAAGAAACCATTTAAAGGAAATAAACTAAAAAGTTTCTCCTGAATTCTCTCATAATCTTTCTATAGTCAATTGTGCCCCCAGGGTCTTCTCCTAACCTTGACTCAATTCCAGAGACTCATTTAAAACTGGTTTTCGGAAACTAAGGGGATGGGCTGGGAGTGGAAAGATAGTGGAGATGTGAGTTTAGCCTAGAATTCTGTCTACTAGGCCTGGAAATTAAAATGATAGGGACAGAGTGGATATTACAGAATAAACCTTGTTTTGTATAGTCTGTCCCATAATTTCACAATTAAATTGTAACAGCTTTTGAGATGACAGTAATAATCTAATAGTCAAATTTCAGTATGTAAAGGAAAAGTCCTTGAAAGCTATGGAAAGATTTTTCTAAATTATGATTAAACAAATTAAACAATTATATATTCCAGAACTTGGCAGTCAGTATGCTTTTAAGGTTATTCAAAATTTTAAATTTTATTAAAGAAAAGAGGTTTTAGCCTCCTGTGGCTGAAGGAAGAAAAAAGAACATCTCTTGCATAAACTACAATTGTTTCAATTTTATTTAGCTTGGGTGTAATCTCCCTAGGTTTATAGGATACTGATGAAATAAATTAGCATTTTATATATATTAAATCTTTAAGATGATGAAAATTGTAAGTTTTTGGTAAATGAAATTATTACAAATCTTTTTTAAAAGTCATTTTTGCCTAAATTGAAATGAATAGTTTTTTTTTCTTCACAGAACAGAATGAGGGATATGAGACTTAAAAGGATAAAGAAAGAAGTAAAAGGTTTGTGGTAGTGGATTCATAGTCAATGCTGACTAAAATTTGATGTTTATTTAAGGGGATGTGTTTTGTCCTAAGATAATATGGCTGGTTTTCATAAAATCAGGGTGTAAATATGTAAGACAAGGCTTGAATGAATACAGAAAGTTGTAGAAGGTATTGTGGAAGGTAGCATTAACTAAGGGAATGTGTTTTGTAAAAGTGAAACTTTTAAGATGAAGTAACTATACTCTATGTGGTTATGGTTGGTTATAGGAAGTTTGCAAAAGCATTTTTTTAACTGAAATATTTAAATGGCTAATTCCATGAAGCCATTATTAAGTAGAAACACAAATTGATGCTGATAACAAAAAGTAACTTCATAACAGAGAAACCTGTCCAAGGCCACCTCAATCTGCATGTTAAAGTGGTGTTAAGGGCAAGATAATCTTGATTCCATTGGGAATCTTAGATTTTCGCAAAATAATGGGCAAAGTAATTTTTCCTATACTGCTAAAGTAAAACACTTGTTAATTAATGTAATCATGGTAAAGGTATAGAAGTAAAAAATAAAGTACTAAAAATAGTTAAGTCCATTTAATATGTTATAAACTGCATTGGAAGTATTTAGAAAGTATATAAAAATTAAGAGATAGACTTCAGTATTTTCAAACTCTCTTGTGCATCCAAACCAGGACTCCCTACCCTGCATGGTGCCTCTCCATTTGAGTTATTGGCTAGGCTGGTCACTATGACCCCTTAAATAATAAAAGGATCTACCACATCTCTTTTTTTGTTGTTATTACATATCCCCCCCTTTCTGCTTGTTCTTGCTGTGTTCATTTTTGCGTTCTTCTGTGTCTGCTTTGTCTCCCCCTGTTGCGGCGACATGCCGAGTCAGCTCACTGTGCAGATGGCTTACCCCGGTCACGGGTGGCTCTGCTCTGCTCATAAGCGGCTCTGCTCTGTTCACAGGCAACTTGCCCTGCCCATGGGGGCTTTGCCCTGCCCGTGGCAGCTTTGCCCTGCCCGTGGCGGCTTTTTGCCCTGCCCGCGACGGCTCTGCCCTGCCCACGGCAGCTTGCCCTCTCAAGGCGGTCTGCCCGCTCGGAGAGGCCCCCGGGAACCGAACCCGGGGCCTCCCATGTGGTGAACCAGCGCCCTATCCACTGGGCTACAGCCGGCCCCCTACCACATCTCTTGACATGCCCCTGAAGTAGATGGAAAGTATGTTGTAGTTTCAGACTCCTGCAGCAGCCAGTGATGGCTCAATACAGCCAGATTTACATTGCCTACAAACTTGCTCTGTTTTACAGTGTCAAAAAGGGTGCTATGCACCAGGACAGTGAAACACTGGGGCTTCCCTCCAAGGGTCAATGATGCTGCAGCATGCTGGCTGTGTGAAGGATATACCAAGTGGAGCAATAATTTCCAGAGTAATGTGAGTAGAACCTAAACAGACAAAATTGGCATTATGGCCTGCTCCCATAGAGAGACAACATGTATGGTATTGCAACTTAGATCGATTAACTGCAGCTCAAAGACAAACTTGTGCATTGATTAGTGCATTGATTAGTATTAAGTGCCGTACCTATATACCTGATCAATATAACAATATCTCTTCTATTCTAGATCATATGCAGAAGGATACTGAACATGTTAAAAGTCTTTGCAAACTTAATTCATTTTCTAATTAATGAATGTACCTCTAAGATAAAAAGAATGGCTCTCTTAAGCATTGCCTTTATTTTGCTTGCCACGTGCTTATCTTGTTGTTACCTATATTGTCTTTGTGAGTTTATATTTAGGGCAATGCCTCTACTCCTACTTCTCCTAGCTGTCCTAGGCATAACCACCACTGTGGGAACTGGGGTGACAGTTTCCTAGGCAGCATTTGAAACTTACAAGATCAAGCCCATCAGCTTCAGGAGGATATAGCCTCTGGAAGCATCTGGCCTTTCTCATTCACATGGTCCAGTATGTCATGGTTGGCCTCCTTTTTGGTGCTGCTTACCACCATTTTCTTCATCCTTTCAGTAAGACCATGTATCTTCAAAATTCTAAGTTTATTTCTTCCAGAATCAATGGCTTCCAGAACAAGGTATTTGTCATGTGGGGATTTCATCCAGTTCCAACCATGGTGCTAGACCCACCTTCCCTCAACCTCAATAGAATAGTCAGAGAGTTTCACATCTTGTCAGGCATGGTCTTCTGCCCCTAACCAGTGGGAAGCAACTACAGAAGAATGACCATTGCCCTTCAGCTCCTCTTTAAGAATAAGGGTGTGAACTCTCTGAGCGAGGAGTTGAGGCAGGTTGGTATAGGAAACATGAAGGCTGCTGGTCAGAATAAGCCCATCAAAGACCCCAGTCACAAGGTCCAGTTTGAAAGTCCCAGACTACTTTGTTATTTACTAATGGAAATGTTGCTTATATATTGTTAGACCAGCCCAATCTGCCCCTTATTGTTCCCCATAAACATCTTTCTTTTCACCCATAGCCAATACCTTTCTACAGTGGACTTTGGCAGTGACCTATGTCCACAATGGAACTCAATGTTAGGTTTGCACAGACTTACCAGCCTTGGGTACTACTGGCCTTCCTTGGACCATAACTCCTGCAAATTGGACAGTATGAAACACCTTGCTGGCATGGTAGAATATGACTCATTGACAAGTCTGGAGCAAAACTTTCTCATTTAAGACTGAAATCCAGCTGCCATCTCTCAATGAGACTCGTAATATTTTTTTCCTTGTAAGGGAACAGTTGAATAAGCCCAGACCTTTATTAGGATATGCTGTATACAATGGTTTAGGATGATTAATGGCTGAGTCTGTCACCCTAGATTGCATTGCCCCTGTCTGCATGGAACAAGAGGGAATCCATTATGTGGGGTGGTTACCCCATGAGTTGTGTAATTATACTACCAAGGCTAGATATAGAGTAAAATGCACCACCTGGTGGTTCTACCCATTGACCCTTTTTGTGCCAGGTGGAACTGCAACTGTCACTGAAAATCACATAATGGCTTTAGCTGTTGTCTTTTATACAGTTGCTGTGGAATGTGGATGCAATGCTTGTCCTATGGTCAACATAGACCGCTACATGGGAGTGGGCTGTGGAGATCCAGAGGCCTCCCTCTAAGTCCTCAGCACATAGCCACCTGCATGACCTAAACAAAAGTTAAAAGTTAACAACCATCCCTGGAGGGGAGAGAATGTATCGTAAACTATAATCTTCCTAAAGCAGTAAATGTCCTTGGTAAACGTCCTTCCTACTAGTGTAGTGAAAACATCAACACATTTCATATGTATGCTTCACTTGACACTAGCAGGAACTCTGTTCTCATACCCTATGGAATGTCCTTGTTCTGAAATCTCTTATATATCATCCCTCATTTTCTCATCTCTTTGCAGAGTACTATCTTCATTCTCTGAACCACCACCATCAGAGATTCTCTCCTGTCTGTAAGTCCCAATAAAGCTCATGCCTGACTAAATCCCAGTGTGTTCTTCAGTCTTGTGGCCACACCAACTTATACTCTTCAGGAGTTGGGTTGTAACAATGCCTATGTCAATTGTAGGTTTTCCGACAAAGTATAGAATTTCCCCTTCAAGCCAAAAAGATATTACTCTTGAAATAACAACTAGTAACATGATTGTATCCCCTGCAGAGGGGAGGGAGGGGTGCTCAGAGATAAGAGAAAGTTGTTTCTAATACTGTACAGTTCAGTTCAGCTGTTTAATTTATGGATGTACCCGAAGAACCCAGAACAGTGCCTGCTCCATAATGGATGATCCACAAATATTTGATATCTGAATGAATGAATGAATGAATGAACCAAATAACAAAGTGGGACTCTGTTTTGGCCTAGACATGAAAAGCAGAGAAAGACTCATCTGGCTTCTTCAGAGCTGAAGCCTGATCATGGCACTGTGTACACAAGTCTCAGGGGAAAACAGATATCAGAAGCAATTCCCCACAGGTACTCAGGAGGAAGGTAAAAAGGTTCTCATACCTTTCATATCTTGGATAGCACTGTATTGTACTGTATTGGTTAAGATTAGGTTGGGCTAAAAGCAAAACTTCATATGACAGTGGCTTGAAAAGACAGAAGTTTGTTTCCCTCTGGTTTAAAAGTTGAGGTCAGGGTGGGAGGGAAAGTTGGGTGACAGTCCAGAGTTGTGTGGCAGCTCTGCTCCACAGAGCAGGTTTTTTTTTTTAAAGATTTCTTTTTATTCATTATACACCTCCCCCCTCCTTTTTGCTTGTTCTTGCTGTGTTCATTTTTCTCTGCATTCCTCTGTGTCTGCTTGTCTCCCCCTGCTGGGGCGACCAGCCAAGTCAGGTCACCAGCGCGGTGGCCCACCTGCTCGTGGGGGCTCACCCTTGCTCGCAGGGGCTTGCCTTTGCCCGCAGCAGCTTGCCCCACCTGTGACGGTGTGCCCCGCCCACGCTGGCTTGCCTTCTCGAGGCGGTCCGCCTGTTCAAGGAGGCCCGGGGACCGAACCCGGGGCCTCCCATGTGGTAAACCAGCGCCCTACCAACTGGGCTATACAGCCGGCCCCCAGAGCAGGTTTTTAATCTAAGAAGGCATTGGGAATTCAGACTCTATCTTGCAACTCTGTCCTGTATAGTCTCCGTTCCCTCAGTCACCTTTGTTTTGGATGTTTTATGGAAGTTCTTTGGGTCACGAGGCAAAAACACAGATAGCCAGCAAGCCAAGAATGCATGGAACGACAGCTTTGTTAGATCAAAGGCACTGGAAGTGGAGACAGGAGAATTAGGGCAGTGTGGGGGCCGTGTCTTACATAACCCAGGTTCCTGAGAGAGTCCTGGGGGAGGCAAGAAGAAGTGCTTCTAGGTCCAGGGCTCTTTCCTTTATTGTGATCCAAGAGGAGGGAAAGGGTTTTCCCATGGATACTCAAGATCGGTGGTTTCAAACCATATAGTGTGAAAAGCAGATGTGGCAAGGGCCATTTTGGAGAAGCTGAGGGCACCTTCTTATCATCTAAGCCATATGGAGATACAGGTCTTGCTAGTAAAATATGCAGCACAGGCAAGGGACCATTTAGAGAAGCTAAGGGTGGCTCTTATTATACCATCCGTATGGTGGTACAGGCCCAGGGTGTTCCCTCAAAAGGAAATTTTTCTGACTAAGCCAGGCAGGATGAGGAGCACCAAATAGAATTTCTTTTATGCCATTATAAGCTCTTGGTCCAAGATGGCACCTCAGATCCAGCCATTTTCCCAGCATTCCAATCAAAAGGAAGCAAATGGACACAACTAGATATTAAAAAGTCTAGTTACTTGCCCTTAAAAATTCTATTACCACAGAAGGAGAGAATGGATATTGGGAGAGAACAGCAGTCTCTGCCTCAATAGCAATAGTAAACTCAATAGTTTACATACAACTCACCTATCAACAGGAACAACCAAGGGCTGTTACTTTACAGGTTAAGACAGAAGCCATGTTGAATGCTAATGATTTATTGCTGAGTAGTTTACATCATTATTCCATTAAATCCTTAGGACAACCCAATGATATTGGTACCAAAACTGAGACCCTAAGAGGAAAGCTGAAATTGCTTCTTAGTGTTCAGTGCCACAGCCTGTGATTTCAGACATGCCAGTATATGTGCCCATTGGTTAGCAGAAAAGGTGCACACCATATGATCAAGTCTACTGATTTGTTCAAACAATTATGAATTTAAAAATAGTATTGAGGACTTATTATCCAAGAAATATTCTGGGCTCCAGGGTTACAAATGGTGAACAAAAAGAGACACAACCCCAAACCTCATGGAGCTTAAATACTTGTGGAGGGTTAAGTTGTTAATCATCTAATTCCAAGAATTACTGTGATGGCTGCCATAAAATAAATTTTCATGGTTCCACAGAAGCATAGAATTCAAGGATGTGGCCTAGTCTGAGGGGTCTGGGAAATATGAGGAAGAGACATTTGAACCTGTATCTGAGGGCCGAAAATGGTTGGTGGAGGTTAAGGGGTGGTGGAGGCTGAAAGCATTCCAGGCAAAAAGTACAGCATGTGCAGAGGCACTAAGGTGTCAGGGCGATGGCATAATCAAGAAGCTGAAACAAGGCCAGGGTAGCTGGAGTGAAGTGAATGTTGATACAAGGTAAGGCTAGAAGGATAGATAGGGATTTGATTATGAAGGTCATTAGAAATATTTTTATTTTTAAACTAAGAATAATTATAAATCTATAGAAGCATTTTAACATAAAATGGTGGGGAGTAGGGGAATGGGAGGGAGAGTGGCTGAAACTGTTTCACACTTTCATGAAGGTAGAACTTTACCTTGTTTCCACTGTATCTCTTATACATTGTAAGCACTAAAAACATATTTTTGAGATGAATTAGTGTATCAATAGATGACTTTGAGAATATCAGTCTGGTTAGTGTAAAGAAAAAAGATTTGAGGGTGAGCAAGAAGGTGTAAGGGAGCCAGTTTAGGAGCCACCCCAGAACTAAATAGAAGGACTTGGTGATGGCCTGAACCCAGCTAGGGGAGAGGAAAGTATTAGAATAGCTTCTAGGTTTCTGGCATGAGCCACTAGGCAGATGATAGCCCCATTCACTGAGACTGGGAAAAGGGCCAGGTTTGAGGAGGAAGGTCACATTATGTCACCAGAAGTAGCTTCCATTTATATAACCACAAGCTGTGAATTCTATCTAAAAATGTAGCAGGAAATAATGAAAATACATCCAAATGAGCCCGAACGGCAAATCTAGAGCTAGAAGTCACCCTAGGTTTCCTGGTCCAGTCCAGTTATTTGGCT
>PVKH010025741.1:0-13370 GCA_004027955.1 Chaetophractus vellerosus | reverse complement strand
TGCCCCACCCACTGGGCCATCGAGCTGGCCCCGAGAATGATTCTTGTGCACTTGAGAATAATGTATATCTTGCTCTTTGGGGTAAAATGTTCTGTATATGTCTCAGAAATAATTCATTATCATATTGTTCAAGTTCCCTGTTTGCTTGTTGATCATGGTCTGGATGTTCTATCTATTGATGAGAGTGGGTGCATTGAAATCGCCAACAATTTTTTATAGAGGTGACTATTTCTCCTTTCAGTTTGGCCAGAGTTTGCCTCAGGTATTTTGGGGGCACCATGATTAGGTGGATTGAAACATAATATTTATGATTATTATTTCTTCTTGGTGGATTGCCCTTTTTATTTTAATATATAGTGTACTTCTTTGTCTCTTACAACAGCTTTGACTTGAATTCTAATTTGTCCAATATTAGTATAGCTATCCCATCTCCTTTTTAGGCATTATTTGCATGGAATATCATTTTCCATGCTCTCACTTTCAACCTATTTGTGTCTTTGGGTCTAAGATAAGTCTCTTGTAAACAACATACTTGGATCATGCCTTTTTGTCCATTCTGCCAACCCGTGGAGAATTTAATTCATTAACGTTCAGTATTATTGCTGTAAAGTACTTACTTCAGCCATTTTATTCTTTGGTTTTTATATGTCATATCTTTTTTTTCCCCTCTCCCTCTGTTCCTTTATAGCAATCTCCTTTTATGTATAGCTGATATTATGTGATCTGTCCAACAAGTCCATTTATCACTTCTTTTTCTGTATATATTTAAAATACATTCTTTTTGGTTACCCTGTGGTTTAGATTAAACAACCTACATCTATAACACATTTAACTTCAATAGCATACATGTTCTCTTCTCCTGTATCCTTCTGTTTCCCCTCTTTATGTTGTTTCAGTCCCAATTTACTACTTTATATTTTGCATGTCCATTATCAGGAAATATGCCTTTTTATTTTTCAGTTGTAGTTTGACTCTTATGGGAATTAAAGAGTAGATTTGTATATTGAGGATTCAGAACTATTGGGCTTTGCATTTATCTATTTAGTTATCTTTACTGAAAATCTTCATTTCTTCACACCACTGCAAGCCATTCTTTCAACCTGCAGAACTCCCTTTCGTAATTCTTATAGGTCAGGTCTTTTGTTGACAAACTCTTTCAGTTTCTGTTTATGTGTGAATATTTTAAAATCTCCCTCAGTTTTGAAGGACAATTTTGCTGGATATAGAATTTTTAGCGGCCATTGTTTTCTCTTTCAATACCTTAAATATATCATATCACTGTTTCTCACGTCCCTGGTTTCTGATGGGAAATCAGCACTTTGTCTTATTGAGGATCCCTTGTATGTGATGAATCACATTTCTTTTGCTGCTTTCAGAATTCTCTCTTTACTTTTGGCACTTGACATATTGATTAGTATGTGTTTCAAGGTAGGTCTATTAGGATTTTTCTGTTTGGAGTATGTTGTATTACTTGGACATGTATCTTTATGTCTTTCATAAGAGTTGGGAAATTTTCAGCCATTATTTCCACAAAGATTATTTCTTCCACTTTTCCTTTCCTTTCTCCTTCTGGGATACCCATGGCATATATGTTTGTGAACTTTGTACTGTCACTCAAATCTCTGAGACATGGCTCAATTTTTTCTATTCTTTATTCTATCTGTTCTTCTGCCTCTATAATTTTAATTGTTCACCTCCTAGTTCTTTCTTCTGTCTGTTTAAATCTGCTGTAGTATGTCTCTATTGTATTTTTAATCTCTATTATTGTGCCTTTCAGCCCCTTAATTTCTGTTATGTTTCTTTTTGTACTTTCAAATTCTTCTTTATACCTACACAGTGTCTTCTTAACATCCTTTTACTCTTTATCTATATTTTCCTTCATCTCCTTGAGTTGATTTTGGAGATTTGTTTGAACTTCTTTAATTAGATATTCCAAATTCTGTGTCTCATCTGAAGTTTCAATTTATTCCCTTGACTGAGCCCTATCTTCCTGTGCCTTAGTATGGCTTGTAATTTTTTGCTGATGTCTGGGTATCTGATTCTCTTGATGAGTTAACTCTGAAGGGCAGTTTCTCCTTCTTGTTTAGGGTTTTAGTGTTAATCATCTTTGTGTTAAGTATCTTCTTTGATGCTTGGTCCAAGTTATTCTAGATCTTTAGAATAGCCCATATTTAACTGTTCAGATTTTCTTAGCTCTTCAGTTGATTCTTGTCCTGAATATGTGCTACAATTTTTAAGATTGTACTTTTTGTGCAATTGCTTCACCTCCGGGAGAAAGCTTCCTTTCCTCTGTTCCTTCTCTGGGAATCTTGATTCGTTCTGTTTAATTTTGTGTAGAATATTATCCCCAGCCTCTATGATTTAATTATATCCTCCCCCCCTCACTCAGTGCCCCCTTTTCCTGACACTGTTCAGGACTGGGACCCTCCTGTCTTACAGCAGCTCAACATAACCCTTTTTTTCTGTGAGGCTTTGTTTGCCTCTGTTTTCTTCTCAATTAGGACATTCCACCCCAGGGAGATAGATGGAGTCAATCCAGAAAAGGTGGGGCGCTCCAGAAACGTAGTTTTGCGTTTAGGTGGTCCAGCCAATAGAAACTGGATTTAATAAGCACACCTCTTGTCAACAATTCTGCCAGGGTCTCTTTATTTCTTCCCACTGGTGGTCCTTATGTATGCTGGGTGACTTAGTGGTTTGTGTTCAACCCTTGGTCTCTGCAGATGAGTCCCTGTGCCTGGATATGTGTGGGGTTCTATCTTGCTGCTGTGAGTGGCTCTATAGTCTGTGTCTACACCATTACCACAAGAGTCCCAAGCTGCACAGGAGTGAGTGAGGGGAAGGGGTGGAGAAAAGCATGTCTGGGATGGAAATTTCCTACCTGCTTTTGTGGATTATTTTTCTTTTTCTTTGATTCAGCATTAGTGGAGTCCTTCTCCAGTCTCTATTATCCTCCAAAGTTCTAAGCAAGTGGGATGTATTAGCCAAAAGGGGTGCTGATGCAAAGTACCAGAACTCTATTGGCTTTTATAACAGGTATTTATTTGGGGTAGAAGTTTACAGTTACCAGGCCTTAAAGAGTCCAACTCAAGGTACCGTAAGTGGTACTTTCTCATCCACAGTCTGATGCCATGTGTTGGAGCAAGATGGCTGCTGACATCTACAAGGATTCAGCCTTCCTCCTTCTTCTTAAGGCCCCATGGTCCCAGCTTCTTCCGATCTCAGCTGTAGGCTGGCATATGGCTCGTCACTCTCCCTGGGGCTCGTTTCTTTCTGGGCTCAGCTACTCTGCTCTCTCCACAAGGTCAGCTGTAGACTATCAGGTTCATCTCTCTTCCTGGGGCTTGTCTATGGAGCACTCTATCTTCCTGAGTATCTGTTTCTCTGTTCTCCTTCTCCATGTATTTACTCCCCTGTCTTTGATTGAGCATCCATTTATATTAGCCCATAGCTGCAGGCTAGCTGTAGGTGGGGACTCAAATCGAGTCACCCTAATGATGTGGTCAAATAAAAGCCCTAATCTTGATTTAATAAAGTAAAAGTGAAATCTCTGAGTCTCATACAATCTAATACGCCCAGGGAAACTGACCAGTTTACAAACACAATCTAATATCTATTTTTGGAATTCATAAGCAATACCAAACTGCTACATGGGATTTTTCCTTTTACTAGATGATTCTGAGGGAAGACTTTTCCAGGGGATGTCTTATGTTGCCCTATTGGTGACATCATTCCATAGCATTTATTTTGAAGCCAGAGAAAACGAAGGATAAATTCAAGAACCAAAGTTACAATATAATGGCTTCATCATTGTTAAATGTGATATATATATAAAATAGCACATAAGATTCTTTAGCTTTATTTCTTTTAAGGAATAAAAGATGTTTTGTGCTTTTTTTACTATACCTCTATCATAATAGTAAAAAATAAATTTCTTTATACATCTTAGGGTCATAAGATTTCTTTCTCTTGTTCTTTACTAACTCCCTTTTTTCACTTCCTATTTTTTTTGCCTGCCTTCTTCCCTTCCTTTCTTACTTATTTCCTCCCTCCCTCCCTTTCTGTCTTCCATGATGAATCTTAGACTCTGTGAGTTCTGAATTAAGCTCAAGCAATAATGTATAGATGGTTTTATTCATTGATGCAGGCAACTAACAATTTATTCTATGGGTTAAAATAGAAATTTATGGTGATGTCATCTGGGATGAATGTATTCACCTTACACTGTCTTATATGTATAAATGCAATATATTCAAACTTTAATACCAGCAGTGATAGAGATATTTCACATACTAATAGTAAAGAAATTTTGAGATTTTAAATGTTGTGCATATTATTAAAATCCAACATTCTGAAATACTGCTTAAGACCCTCTGTATTTATAAGTCTCGTTTAGGAAGTTTTCTCAACACATATGCATGAGCACTAGGCATGATATTCTCTAAGCAGTGGAAGAACATTTACAATGAAGTATATAAATGACCTTTCATTAGGATAGCTTTGCTTCAATAGGCTTGGAATGAGTCCTGTATCTGAGTGTTAATACATATGCATGAAAGTTTAATCTCCACACCAGACAAGCTAGAGATTTTTGCTTACTTCAACTTTGATATATAGTTATAGATAGATATAGATATAGATGATATAGATAGATGATATAGATATAGATATAGAGATGCTAGAGATAAAGATAGAGATAAATAGAGAGATAGAGATAGAGATAGAGATAGAGATAGAGATATGTGTGGATGTGTGTCAAATGAAGCAACTAAATGGTGAAAATTCCAACACACTAAATTTATTTTTCACATATTAAGTATTTTCTATCATAATCCATTTTCAATGACTGCCCTCAAATAAGAGCTATTTCTGGGAGGAAAATAAACACAATTCTTGATAAATAAAATTCCACACAATAAATCAAATAAAAATATATTGTGTATAGTCGTGGAATATCACCAGACTACATTTGACAAAAATAATTTTACTACTTAAAAAAAAAAGTGAAAATAGAAAAAAATCTTCATATGCAATTACTCTTTTCCTTCTATACCACCCATCAGAATTAATGACTAAAAATCATCCCTGACCATACACAATAAACAAAGGACAACTCTTTTCTATGTACAAACATCTGTTTATAAAATTCTAATATATAGTGAAGCAGGTGTAGCTCAGTGTTTGAGCTCATGCTTCGAATGTATGAGGTCCCAGGTTCATTCCCCATTCCTAAAACAAAATCATATGTATATCAAAATCATATATACAAATATATATATATATATGTATTTGTACCATTTGCAACTTAAAATTCATATTCTCTCCCTTCCTTTGTATTCCCCTGTATTACTAAAATGTAACATAAATAATCACATTACCTAAAGCTGAAGAAAGCAGAAGATATATTCAAGAATAAAAGTCATAATATGATCATGTCTTGGTTTGCCAGGGCTTCTGTAACAAAGTACCATGGACTAACTGGTTTAAATAACAGAAATTTATTGTCTCACATTTTTGGAAACCAGAAGTCCAAAGTCAAGATGTTGGCAGGACCGTGCTTTTCCTGAAGTCTGTAGCATTCTGGTGGTGGCTTGCCAGGAATCCATAACTTGATCTCTGCCTCCATCATATGGCCATCTGTCTCTCACTACCACTGTGTCCAAATTTCTTCTGATTTTCAGGACCACAATGCTGGCATCAAAGCCCAACCTGACTCAGTTTGGCCTCATCATAATAGGATCTTTGAAGATCCTATTTACAAATGAGTTCACAGCTACAGGACTGGGGGTTAGGATTTGAATATGCCTTTGTGGGGGGCATGACTCAATCCAAAATAGATGACTTCATCGCTTAAAAAGCTAGACATTTTATATTTAAAAAACTACAATAAATTATGCACTACTCCAAACAGGATGAATGAATAAAAAGTCTTGTTGATTTAGAACAGACTGTTGAATACAGGGGATAAAATAATGGTTATAATTTTCAAATGAATGAAAACACTGTTTGTTGCCATTGATAAAACAAATTATTGAGATTTAGAGCCTCATTAAGGCAGAATTTATTCCCTACCTAACAACAGAAACAACAAAAGTGGAGTGTTTGGTGTCACTTATCCACCTCCCCAAAACAGAAGATTTTTGTGACTAAAACTGTACCTAATAGCAATTTTGATTTGGATAAACTCTAACATGAAAGGAAAGAGCCTACGAAAATCTCACATTGGCTTTTTCTCAATTATCTTTACATATTAGTTTGATAAATATCTAATCATTCAAGTTTTATTAATCAAGATTATTAATTCTTAGCTGTAATTCCAATATAAGCAAGAGTCTCTAAAACATAATTTGAGTAGATTGCCTCCGGAGATTTGATTTCCTTGTTATTGAATATATTTAACAGGTTCTGGTTATTTATTTTCTGGGAGTTTGTAGAGATGATTGTAGATCTGATCTAAGGTGGATTAAACAATCTTTAAAGCCTCATTCAGATCCAACATTCTGCCTACTATATGAATAAAAGTTTATCTTTACAATTATATATGTTCTTGATTATTTTTGAAAAAAAGAGTGATAAATGATCTTAAAGGAAATAATATTGGTTTATCTGGGACAACATTTTAAATCAAGTTAATTTATTTCATATCGCTCGTAGATTCATCTGATCTTACTTTAATTTAAAATTAAGGGACCGGCTCGATAGCCCAGTGGATAGGGCACCGGCATACCACATGGAAGGCCCCGGGTTCGGTTCCTGGGGACCTCCCCTAGCGGGCAGACTGCCTTGAGAATGGCAAGCCCCCATGGGCGGGCCAGAGCCGCTGTGGGCAGGGCAAAAAGCTGCCACGGACAGGGCAAAAGCCGCCACGGGCAGGGCAGGTCGCCCGTGAATGGAACGCAGCCAGCCACCCGTGAACTGAAAGCCGGCCGTGAACGGAAGCAGAAGCTGCCCACAAGCGGGGAAAGCCACGCCTGAGCAGTGACCAGTCTCGGCGCGTCGCCGCAGCGGAGGGGAAGGGGAGGTATGTAATAAAATAAATAAATCTTTAAAAAATAATAATAATAAAATAAAATAAAATGAACTAAGTCTATTTGGATATTGGTGCTCAATTAAATAGACACAGCGATCTAAGTCATATAAAAGGCAAGATTTGCCAAAACCCCACCCTTGACTCTTGTTCAAGATCCCTGACCTTTCTGGATAACGACTACCAAGAGGAGTTTGGGCTGATGTAAAACCTACCTCCAAAAGCATTGCCTGACATTGCAAACACCAATTTAAAGTATTATGTAGTCTCTTCAGGGCCAACGTTTCCATTGTTAAACTTTAAGAGCATAATATTGCAGCATAACAATTTGGGGATATTGTATCTCATAATTTCTTCAAAAATTTAGAAGCAAATACATCTTTCACAGTTGGAATCTTTTAAATGATTTTTATATTCATTCCATTAATAAAGGTACTTACTAAAAGTGAAATTTCACTAAAAGGTTTATAATGAATTACAGCAATCTCCTACTTCAACCATTTCCTCTATTTATTAACTATGCGACCAAGGACAAGTCATTTAAAATCTCTTTAAAATGGAGATATTAAAAAGTACCTATGTCATAGGGATGTTGAGAAAATTAAATGAATAAAAATGCATAAAACAACATGAACTATGCCTGTAACATGGTAAGTGCAAAGTAAATGTTAGCTATTATCATTATTAACCCTAACCCTCTTGTTCTGATTCTCATAGAAGCCTCCCTCAATTTTTCCCCTGGCATTTAGCCACATATTTTTATTTTTTATTTTTTCCAGGTTTTTTATTTCTTAAAAGATACTTAGATTACATAAATACTACATAAAAAATGTAGGGGATTCCCATATGCCCCACTCCCTACCTCTCCTACACTTTCCCATATTGACATCCTTCATTTGTGTGGTACATTCATTGCAAATGATGAACACATTTTGGAACACTGCCATTAAGCATGGACTAAACTTTACATTGTCCTGTACACTCTCTCACACCCAATTCTGTAGGTTATTGCAAGATATATAATGACCTGTATCTGTCATTGTAATGTCATTCAGGACAATTCCCAAATCACAAAAATGCCCCTGCATTACACCTGTTTTCCCTTTCCCTTCCCTCAGAAGCTCCAGGGGCCGCTGCCTCCACATCAATGATATAATTTCTTCCATTGCTAGAATAACAATAAGTCTATAGTAGAATACCAGCAAGTCTACATTAGTCCATAGTTCATTCCCCAATCCTGAGGATTTTGAGATGGTGATGTCCACTCCACCTCTAATTGAGAGGGGGCTGTGATCCATTAGGGCCGATGGGTGGAACTGTCTTGCTTGCAGTTGTAGACTCTCTCGGTTCCTTGGTATGGTAGTTGTCCATTATCATCTCCTTGTTAGTTGTCCTGGGTGAGACCAATGAACTGGAGAGTAGGTGTTGCAACTGTGTTGAGATTTAGGGCCCAGCTGGCATATGAACAGCCCAAAGATTTAAGTCTCTTGGACATATACGTATGTACAACTCTAGTAGTAATTATAGGTTCAAATAGAAGGATAGAAAAACCATGTATAGGGAAGCCACAATGGAGTCCAACTCTGTCACCCTGGGGAGCATAAATTCCAAAGTAGGGCCCACTGGCAAGGCACCAAACTCCTGAGCTATCTGCCCTGACTATAGTGTCTGAATATCTTCCGGGGCCCTTAGGATCCACATTATTTGAGGTAGTATTACTTTGGCAGTCAATGAGATCGTGCTGAGACGTGCATAAGTGTAACCTCTGGAATGACCTCCCGACTCATTTTGAAGTCTCTTAGCCATATAAACTCATTTGTCTTTACCTTTTACCCCTTTGGTCAAGGTGTTTTTCCAGTTCACCACATATTTTAAAATAATACCTTAATCATAATTGCTAGTTCTTGATGTATCACTTTTGAACATTATTTGCTTTCTATTGTGATAGATAACAGTTTTATGCATTCATTCCATCTCCCAGTGTCGCTCAAACTATACATCTAAAGTTGCTATTTCATAGTTTTTTTGGTAAGTCAAGAATCATCGGTATTTACATTAACATTACATCAGTAAGGAGTTTCATACACAAGTAAGAGTAAAGCCAACAACTGTGATTTAAACAAGCAGAGGATGTATTTTTATGTAACAAGAGTTTTGGAGGTAGCTGGCTGCTGTTCTTCCCTGCTGCCCTCACTATTCTGCCTTTTATTCTTACAGTTGTCAAATCGCATTGCATGATGGCTGCCTCAGCTCCAGGCAACACAACCACCTTCAAAAGCTGGAAGGAGGCAGCAGGCCAGGGTGGCAAAATCTTTCATCTCCTGTGCACTGTTCTTATTAGGGAGAAAATAACTTTCCAAGAAGTTACCCATACAATTTCTTCTGCTTCCTGCTGACCAACCCTGAATACTAAGGTGGCTCCTTACTCCAAAGCAGGCTGGGACAGGGAGGTTCTTACACAAAGGAATGGCTTTGCCTTAATTGAATTAGACCAGAGGGTCCACACTTTCTCAGTTCATGGCTCCACTGGCATCTCTGAAATTATTTTCATGGTGCCTCTAGGCAAAAGAAATACCCAACAATCCCCTTTTCTAAGTAGTTGATTGCAAACAACGTAATAAGTTATATATTTATAATCTTAACTTAGTGGCCATTTGAGTGAATCATGTACCTAATTGTTTTTTAAAATCATTCTTAACCACAATTACTTTCTAATGGGATAAGTGTGCTTGTTCAGTACTGAACAGCTTCTCAAATTTTGAATTAGATTAGATTCCAACACCCTCATTTCCTATTCCACATTGATTTGTCATGCAGTGCTTTCTTTACACTACACCAAGCATGGAAACTCCTGCTTCACAAAGACATGATATCCTTGAAAGTATGACAGCATGAACTGATGTCAAAACCAGAGTCTACCTTGAGTTAGCTCCAGAGATGAAACCTCCCATCACCTGCAAGAGGGATGTCACCTGTATGTGTAGAGTAGAGGAGGTGCAATGACTCTTTTAGAAGAACTTCAGCCAATTTTTCTCTTTACAGCTCAGCACTTCACTCCCATATCCAGGGAAACTGGAAGTTCCTGGGCAGTGAGCTTCTTGGAGTTTTCTCTGGAACTAACGGTATGACTGCTCATCTACCTGAGGTTCTGGGTTCAGATCTCCTCTGCTTCCTAAATTAGTTCCAGTCACTTTCTGATTCCCAATAAAGCTACTGCTGGGGAAGTCACAGATACACACACTTAAAGGCCATCTCCCAGTCCTCAACCTGTCTCCTTTTTTATTGTGTGCAGATGTTTCTATTCCACAGCTTGTGGAAGATGTTACGTCTAATGAAAAGGCCTGACCATACCTTAAACTCAGAAACTGGGAACAAGCAGCCCCAGATGCTTATCAGGGTGGGGAATCCCAGTGGCAGGGACCCCTCCCCTTGGGGTGAATAAATACTGAAACAGCACAGTGTCTCTCCTCTCTCATGCGAAGTGGGTCATGAGGAGCTGCCATCCACCGACCTTGACCCAAGTAGTTGGCCTCCCCAGGAGGCCAGCCATAATGAGATCTCTTCCCTGGCTATTTTGAGCCAGCTGTGCTATGTAAGTAATAAAGTGGTCATTTGCTGAAAGTTTTTGTTATGCCTGAGCCTGTGCCCCCACGTCGACCCATACAGCAAGTCGCTCCAATGGTACTCTATATTTAATCAATGGAACAGTTGTAGAACTCTTTTTTTTCCTATGGGATTAATACTTTTAGAAATCCCATCCCTATCACTGTAGTAGAGTTTCGCAAAGAAGGTAAGTCAGGGTACATTTTCAACTGGAAGTCCATGGTGGATTTGCAAAATGACTCAACTTTGGCAAGGTAAAGGATGAAAGTAGGGAATCCCAGGTGTTTCCTGTAGGAAGGATGTGCTTTTGGATAATACATGGTCATCCATTTTCTATACCAAATACTATGGGAAATGGCATATTTTGGACCTCACAAAACTTCCCTCAAGGCCCAGACATCAAATATCTCAGGATGTACTAATGTTCATCTGAGTACCACCCTTCTCCAAACCAAGGCTTTCCTAACTGATACAGGCATACTCTCCAAAACCAGCCACCTTCTATTCCGAACACCCATTCATTCTTAGGGACTTAGTCTTAACAATGGTGTAGATTGCAAAGAAGTTTTACTCTAGGTATTAATTCTAGGTGATTGGCAGAGGCCAATGGATTTGAATTTGAGATTTATCAACCCCCCAATTCAATGAGATTTTTAGATTATAAAAACAGTCCTCTGAAATAAACTTTTACATATCTTTATTTACTTTGTCTCTTCCTGGATACAATTTTTGAAGATAAAGGTATTTTCTTATTTTGTAATAGATATAAAACTAGATTTTTATGGAAAAGAATATGTTTCCACATTTAGTTGTAGATTAAATGCTACCAAATTTGAAATGTCTACATCATTCCTCTTACTCAGCTGACTGAGAGTCTATGACATAATTGTTTCTTTGATGGGTTTGATGCCCCAAATATTCATATTAATAACTTGCCACTGAGCCAGGATTAAAGGTTGGTAGTTACAACCTTATCTGTTTTAGAAGAAAGCTTGCAGAAACAACCAGTTGCTTCCCTTTTATATTTACACAGGATCTGTGTTCTGTTAAGTTCAGAGTTTATAAAGGAAGAAAATACCTTAACTATACCTGTTTCTTTATGTTCAATAGGAGGTTATTCTACTGCTATAGACTCTCTGTCTCTGTCTCTCTCTCTGTGTCTCTGTCTCTCTCTGTATATATATATATCCTTCTCTCAGTGTATTCCAGTCCAAGTTATGATTTTGTAAATGTTGAGGTGCTATAAATTCACAGCTTCAAAGACTGAAATGGTCCTGAAAGTACAATAGGGACTAAGAAAATAGAGCCGATTCTTCCATAACTAAATTCACTCTTGTCTCATTAAAGCTAATCAGAATTTAAGAATAATGCAAATGTATAGTGCTTATTTATTGAGTATTACCTTATGATCCACTCTTTTGGAACTAAATTTATAAAGAAATATGTTTAAAATTTTAAAAAATTGTTGCATTTTATTTGTTATTTTTAGAACTATCATTATTATTTCATTTTCTTATTAACAGTATTTGGTTATTATGTTGGCATCAATTTTGAAGTTTTGGATCACAGAAATGTTACAACTGTGGCAGGGAGGATCATTGCTGCGGGTATAAGTGATGAGGGATGCATGGGAAAGGGTTCACCTGGGGCATATCTATAAGGCATATGAATGTGTTCAAGTGTTCATGGGGCATTGTCACAGTGGGTGGAGATTCACACAATAACCAAAAGAATATGAAATTCCCATCCTGGGGAGCTCTGCCATATTCTCTAATGGGACAACAAAAATCTCCCTAGTACAAGGGCAGTGACTGGTAAAGGAGGATGGACCATTGACAGGCCCTTGATATTGATGATTATACTTATGAACCTTTTCTTTTGAAATTGAAACTTAGCCTAGTATTATAGGGTGCCTAAGAGTTATCTCCTGAGAGCCTCCTTGTTGCTCAAATGTGTCTCCTCTAAGCCTAACTCAGCATATAAATGTATTACCTTCTCCCCAGCGTGGGACATGACTCCCAGGGATGAGCCTCCCTGGCACCGAGGGATTACTACTAAACACCAACTAGCAATGCAACTGGAAAAAGACGACCTAAAGGGGGAAGGGTAAAGACAAATGAGTTTATATGGCTAAGAGATTTCAAAGTGAGTTGGGAGGTCATTCCAGGGGTTACACTTGTGCACATCTCAGCAGATCTCATTGACTGCCAAAGTAAATATTGCCTCAAACATTGGGGCTCCTGAGGGCTCTGGAGACATCCAGATACTATAGGCAGCACAGATAGCTCAGGAGTTTGGTGCCCTGTTAGTGAGCCCTACTTTGGAATTTACGCTCCCCAGGATGACAGAGTTGGGCTCAGTTGTGGTTTCCCTACACATGGTTCTTCTGGCCCTTATATTTGAGCCTATGGTTAGTACTAGAGTTGATAAGTGTATGTCCAAGAGACTTAAATCTTTGGGCTATCCATGTACCAGTTGGACGCTGAATCTCAACAGAGTTGCAACACCTACTCTCCAGTTCATTGGACTCACCAAGGACAACTAACAAGGAGATGATGATGGACAATGACCATCCCAAGGAACAGAGAGAGTCTACAACTGCAAGCAAGATAGTCCCATCCATCTGCCCCATGGGATTGAAGCCCCCCTCTCAATTAGAGATGGAATGAGCATCACCATCCCAGAATCCTCAGGACTGGGGAATGAATGGTGGACTAGAGTACTCAGGACTGGGGAATGAACG
>PVKH010025740.1:0-13359 GCA_004027955.1 Chaetophractus vellerosus | reverse complement strand
AAAGTGAGTTGGAAGGGCATTCTTGATGGAAGGGCATTATGCATGTTTCAGCAGGATCACATGGACAGTCAAAGTAGATACTACCCCAAATAGCAAGGTTCCTGAGGACTCTGGAGACATACAGACACTATAGTCAGGGGAGATAGCTCAGGAGTTTGGTGCCTTGCCATTGGGCCGTACTTTGGAATTTATGCTCCCCAGAGTGACAGAGTTGGACTCAGTTGTGGTTTGCCTACACACAGCTCTACTGTTCCTTCTATTTGAACCTATAATTTGTACTAGAGTTGGCAAGTGTACGTCCAAGAGACTTAAATCGTTGGGCTGTCCATGTGCCAGCTGGGCCCTGAATCTCAACTGAATTGCAACACATACTCCCCAGTTCATTGTACACACTAAAACAACTAACAGGGAGGAGATGATGGACAACCACCATACCAAGGAACCAAGAGAGTCTACAACTTTAAGTAAGACACTCCCATCCCTTAGCCTTAAGGGATCAAATTCCCTCTGAATTAGAGGTGGAGTGGGCATTACCATCCCAGAATCCTCAGGACTGGGGAATGAACTATGGACTAAAATAAACTTACTGGTATTCTACTGTATACTTATTATGATTCTACCAATGGAAGAAATTATATCCTTAATGTGCAGGCAGTAGCCACTGGAGGATCTGAGGGCAGAGAGAGAAAAACAGGTGTAATACAGGGGCATTTTGGGGACGTGGGAATTGTCCTCAATGACATTGCAACGACAGAGACAGGCCATTATATATCTTGCCATAACCTACAGAATTGTGGGGGAGAAAGTGTTAACTACAATATAAACTATAATCCATGCTTAGTGACAATGCTCCAAAATGTGTTCATCAATTGCAATGAATGTGCCACACTAATGAAGGATGTTGTTAATGTGGGATAATGTGGGAGGTGTGGGGAGTGGGGCATATGGGAATCCCCTATATTTTTTATGTAACATTTATGTAATCTAATTATTTTAAATATAGATAGATAGATAGATAGATAAGACCAGTTTCAAATAAAGAAATTGAATCAATAATCACAAACCTGGAAACAAAGGAAAGCCCAGGACCAAATGGCTTCACAAATGAAATCTGCCAAAATTCCAAGAAGAACCAATACCTGTCTTGGTCAAATTCTTCCAAAAAGCTGAAACAGAAGGAATACTTCATAACTCATTTATGAGGTCAATATCACCCTAAAACCCAGCCAGGTAAAGATATAACAAGAAAAGAAACTCGCAGACCAAAATTCCTTATGAATATAGATTTAAAAAACCTTCAATAAATATTAGAAACCTGAATCCAACAACACATTACAAGAATTATAGACCATGATCAAGTGAGAATTTCCCAGCTATGCAATAGGGGTTCAACGTAAGAAAATCAATTAATGAAATAAACCATATAATAGAACAAGAGAAAAACACACATGATCGTTTTAATTCTGCACAAAAGGCATTTGACAAACAGGGCACCTTTCTTGATAAAAAGGCTTAGAAAACTAAGAATAGAAGGTAGTTCATTAACACGATAAAGGAAAAACAGAGAGAGACCTTCATATTTAACAGTGAAAGACTAACAGCTTTTCCTGTAAAATAAGGAAAAAAGACAGGGTTGACCACTTTCACCAGACAGCCAACATTCACTGGAAGTTCTAGTCAGAGCAATTAGTTAAGAAAAAGGAATAAAGGACATACAAATTGGAAAGAAAGAAGTACAAGGAAAAACCCATTTACAATAACAACTAAAAGAATCAAATATCTAGAAACACGTTTAACTTCAAATGTAAAGGACTTATACATAGAAACTACAAAACATTGTTAAAATAAATGAAATAAGGCCTAAATAAATAGAAGGATATTCCATATTCATGTATTGGAGGACTAATTATTGCTAAGATGTAAGTTCTACTCAAAGAGGTTTTCAGAATCAATGCAAACCCAATCAAAATTTTAACAGCAATGAAATTTTTTTTCCAAAAATAGAAAAACCAATCATCAAATTTATTTGGAAGGAAAAGGGGCCTGAATAGCCAAAACCATCTTTCAAAAGAACAAAGCTGGAGAATTCAGACTTTCTGACTTTAAAAATTATTACAAACTACAGTAATCAAAACGGTGTGGTACTGGCACAAGGACAGCCATATAAACCAATGGAATTGAACTGAAAGCTCCGAAAGACTCCCTCACATCTATGGTCAACTGATTTTGACAAACATACCAAATCCAGTCAATGAGGCAAGACTATATTTTCAATAAATGGTGCTGGGTAAAATGGATATCAAAATGCAAACGAATGAAGGTGGATTCCTACATTACCTCATGCAAAAATTAACTCCAAATTGATCAAAGACCTCAAAATAAGAAGCACAATTACAAAAATACTAGAAGAAAACATAGAGAAGCAGCTTCAGGACTTTGTGTTAGGTAATGTTTTCTTCAATTTTACACGAAAAGCATGAGCAACAAAACAAAATAGGTAAATGAGACTGCATCAAAATAAAAAACTTTTGCGCATCAAAGGACATCGTCATGAAATTGAAAAGACAACCTACAGAATGGGAGAAAATATTTGGAAACCACATATCTATAAGGATTTAGTATCCTGAACATATAAATAAAACCTTTGACTGAAGAACAAAAAGACAAAGAGTTCAATTTAGAAATAGGCAAAAGATTGAACAGATATTTCTTCAAAGAAGATATACAAAGAGCCCAAAAGCACATGAGAAGATGCTCATGTGCTTTTTGCTCAACACAGTTGAAAAGATGAAAATGAAAAGATGAAAAGATGCTCAATAGTGTAGCCACTGTAGAAAACAGTTTTGTGATTCCTCAGAAAGTTAAGTATGGAATTACTATATGATGTAGCAATCTCAGTTCTAGGTATATGCCCCTGAAAGCAGAGATTAGGACAAATACTTGCACAATGATGTTCCCAGATGCATTATAAACAAAGCCAACTGATGATTGTATGAACAAAATATGGTATATACATACAATGGAATATTATTCAGCCATAGAAAGAAAAGAAGTAGGGACAACCAGCAAGATGGTGGCAGCATAAGTTGCTCCTAGAGTTAGCTCCTGCTACAGGGCAGTCAGTAATCACCCAGACCTATCTAAAGCACTTGTTTGGGGTCTCCAGGAGACCAGAAGAGCAACCTGCATCATCCTTGAAAGAATGGTAGGAGGAGACTGCTCATCTGCGGAGAAGATTCATAAGTAAAGCATTCCATGTCCCGGGCCAGTGTCCATCCTCCACTGGCAGCACAAGCCACCTCAGGAGCTATTTTGTGGCTGGAATTGGAAGCTCCACTTCCCAAAAATGGGAGAGGAAGAGATGGGTGGGCATCAACTTCAGCTACTGATCAGTAAATTCGGCTAGCTAAAGTATAACCCTAAGATCACCTAAAGTTTAAAGCTGTCCAGGATGGAAAGAGGTTGGTAGCTGCCATTTTAACACTGCAGCCAACATGAGGGGAAGCCAGGTGGACTGAAAATCACAGTGATGGTGTGGACCAGATTCTTTCACCCAAATGGGTCTGCAGCCCTAGCCTAGTCTTCAGCCCTACCTCTAGCAGGGAATAAGCTGGCAGGTACTACAACAGCCTCTCCAGGCAACTTCAGGTACATTCAGGTGGCACAGCCTGAATCATTGGAAGTCTACCAGGGCAATTGCAGTCATTTGGGACCTGCAGGGGACAGATTGCAGCCCACACCTCCAGCTCCATCCCTGCCTCAGGCAGGGGAGAAAGGGGCGTAAAGCTCCATCATTCTTTCTGGGCAGCTAGTCTAAGCCTGCACAATGTGGATTATTACACACAGCTGTGGCCCTGTCCCTACCCCTCGTTAAGGGGAAAGTTGGGAGAAGCTTCATTGGTCCCTGGGGCAATGAGGACAGCTTGAGCCTCCACAGCGGGCAGCACCAACTAAATCCATGGCTCCTACTACACAAACAGCAAGGGAGAAAGGGCAAGAAAGTCCTAAACTAAAGAGAGAATTTGCACCCAGAATAAATATATCTAGTAAGCCAGATCCCAGACAGACACCAACAAAAAATTACAATCCACACCAAGAAATAAGAAGATATGGCCCAGTTAAAGGAACAAGATAAGCCTACAGATGACAAAAAGGAGTGAGACAACTAAACATAGATGTTCAAACAAGTCACTTTAATAAATTCAATGAGATGGCTAAAGAGACTAAGAATATTAAGAAGACAAAGGATGAGCACAAAGAAGAATTTGAAAGCATGCATAGAAAAATAGTAGACCTTATGGGAATGAAAGACACAATAAATGAAATTTAAAATACACTAGAATCATACAATAGCAGATATGAGGAGGCAGAAGAAAAGATGGTGGCCTCTGAAAGTGAATATACAAAGAAAAGATCAAGAAAAGAATGGAAAAAATAGAACAAGTTCTCAAGGAACTAAACGGCAGCAAGAGATGTGCAAACATACATGTCAACGATATCCCAGGAGAAGAGAAGTGAAAGGAGGCAGAAGGAATATTTGAAGAAATAATTGTAGAAAATTTCCCAACCTTATTGAAGGACATAGATATCCATGTCCAAGAAGCACAATGTACCCTCATCCGGAAAAATCTGAATAGAACAACTCCGAGAAACATACTAATTAGAATGTCAAATGCCAAAGACAAAGATAGAATTCTGAGAGCAGCAAGAGAAAAACAATGTATAACATATAAGGTATATCCAATAGATTAAGTGCCAATTTCTCATCAGAAACTATGGAGGCAAGAAGGCAGTGGTATGGTATATTTAAGAAACTGCAAAAGAAAAACTTCCACCCAAGAATCGTATATCTGGCAAGATTGTCTTTCAGAAATCAGGGTGAGTTTAGAATATTCACAGATATACAGAAACTGAGAGAGTTTGTAACCAAGAGAAAGGCTTTGCAGGAAATACTAAAGAGTGTGCTACAGCCTGGAAAGAAAAGACAGGAGAGAGAGACCTGGAAGAGAGTTAGAAATGAAGATAATATCAATAAAAGTAAATAAAAGTGAAAACAAAATATGATGGATAAAACCCAAATATTTAGGAATAAACTTAACCAATGATGTAAAGTATTTGTATTCAAAAAACTACAACTCATTGTTAATAGAAATCAAAAAAGACCTAAATAAATAGAGGAACATTCCATGCTCATAAATTGGAAGGCTAAATATCATTTAGATGTCAATTCTACTCAAAGTGATATACAGATTCAAAGCAATCCTGATAAAAGTCCTACCACCATTTTTTATATAGAGAGAAAACATGATTATCAAATTTATTTGGAAGGGTGAGGGGTCCTGAACAGCCAGAAACATCTTAAAAAGGAAAAGCAAAGTTGAAGGACTCTCACTTCCAGACTTTATATCATATTATCTAGCTACATGGTAAAACAGCATGGTGATGAAATAAAGATGGACACATAGATCAACAGAACTGAACTGATGGTTCAGAAACAGACCCTTACATCTATGGTCAAGTGATTTTGACTAATCTGTCAAACCCACCCAACTTGGGCAGAATGGTCCATTCCACGAATGGTGCTGAGAAAACTGGATAACCATAGCCAAAAGAAGGAAAGAGGACCCCTATCTCACATGTTATACAAATATTAACTCAAAATGGATCAAAATCCCAAGAACCATAAAGAGTCTAGAAGAAAATATAGGAAAATATCTTTGAGACCTGGTGGTAGGTGATGGATTCTCAAAGGAGTTAAAAGGAGGACTGAGATTGACTACTGAAGTTTAATGTATGTAGAAGTTTTAATTACCTTTACTGTAAAAGTGTGAAAATATACAGAGTTGATGGTAACACATTATAATGAGTAACAGCTGGTTTATAAATGGGAATGTGGCTGAAAAGGGCAGTGTAGGGATATAAGTGTCAATTGACAGAAAGCTAGAAAATAATCTAGGGACTGAATAACACAGTGAACCCAGAGGTGGATGAGAATTGTGGCTGATGGTACAGATTCAAGAGTGTCCTTTGTGAGCTAGAGCAGATGTATGTTACTATTGCAGGGGGGTGGGAATGTGGAGAAGCATTGGAAAAATACAAGTGGAGTGACCTATGGGCTGTGGTTAACAGTAATAATGTAATATTCATGCATCTATGTCAAAGATGTACTGTGTTGGTAATGGGGAAATATGGGAAAAGTGTGCCAAGTGTACATGATGAACCATGTTTGGTGGTAATAGTCTGATGATATTATCTCATAATCTGTGGCAAATATTCCACCAGTGTACGGCATGTTGATAGAGGACTGTTGTATGGGAATTCTGCACATGTGTATCATTTTTTTTAAGTTTACTATTTGTCATAAAAATACATTTAAAAATAATAATAGGGTGGGTTTGGGGAAAAAGACACCAAATGTAATATAAGGACTATAGTTAGTAGTAAGATTTTGAAAATATTCTTTCATAATTTATAATAAATGTCTCACAACAATGCAAGGTGTTGGTGGTGGGTTAATGTATGGGACCCCAGTATGATGTTATGCATGTTTGCTTTGTAAGTTCACAACTTTGACTATACACCTATTGTTTATGTATATTCAAGTATAAATGAGGTTTTAAAAAATAATAATAGGTTGGGTTGGGGGAAAAATACTTTGGTTAGTAGTGATGTTTTGAGGATACTCTTCAAACATTAGTTAAAAATGTTTCACAATAATGCAAGGTATTGGTGGTAGGGTGAGGTATGAGAGTCCTGTATGATGTTATATATGTTTGTTTTGTAAGTTCACAACTATGACTATACACTTATTGTTCATGTATGAGTGATTACTTCAATAAATTTTAAAAAAGGAATGAAGTACTGATACATGCTACAACATGAATAAACCTTGAAGACATCATGTTGAGCAAAATAAGGAAGATCCATTGGCACAAGTAATATATGATCTCCTTGATAAGAAATAATGAGAATAAGCAAATTCTTAAAGTCATAGCCTGGAATGCAGTTTACCTGGGTCTGGTGATGGGGTTGGGAATGAGGAATTACTGCTTAATTGGTACAGATTTTCTCTTTGGGTTGATGGAAAGGTTTTGCTAATGGATGGTGGTCATGATAACATTGTGAATTTAATTAATACCATGGACATAGACATTTGAATATGATTAAAAGGGGAAATATTAGGTTGTATGCATATCAGTAGGTAAAAATGTTTTTTTAAATCCATAGGACAGAACAATACAAAGAGTGAACCCTAATGTAATTTATGGGCTAAAGAATAGTATAATTATAATAATATTTCCTCCAACAGTTTTTACAAAGTTACCACACTAATACAAAATTTTGGTAACAGGAAAAACTGCATGTATGAGAAGGGTATATGGGAACTTTTTTTTCCCCTCCATGATTCTCCTATAGATCTACTACTTATCTAATATAAAAAATGAAAAAGTTCTATCCTCTTACCTTGGCAAGTATAGCTTCTTTGCAGCATGAAAGGATCAAATATAGAATTCTCCGGGAACTTATAGTTCCCTGTTGGAATGTGTAGGGTCCCCTGGTCAGGCCTGTAGTCATCTCAGTATCCACCCCAGTTCTATCACGCATGAGGAGGAGCCTGTGCACGTGGATGTGGAAACCAAAGCCGGCATGACCATGCTTCATCCAACTCCTGAAACAGCCATCCCAAGTCACCTCTTGGCAGCCACGTGGTCAGCTTTGGGAGAATGAACCTGAGTAAGAGTTTAGATGAGCCATATAAGCAGGCTCAAGGCTGCTAGCGAAGGGAATTAAGTAGTTCGGGGGTCTAAAGTTATGGTCTAAAAGGGCATTACAATCTTGGATAGGGGTGAAGATGAGCTTTATCTCCAAGCTCTTAGCCCTGTGGGTGAAGGGAGGAATAAAGGTGAGAAAGAAGAAGGGTCTCTAAACCTTGGGGATCTGGGGGAAAAGGGCCCCTCATGCATAGGTCTAAGGACGATATTTGTGATGCCAACTTTACAAAAGTATTCTAAGACTTAGATAACATATGGGAGGAAAGTTCCCAGAACATACAGTTACTTAATAAAGTATAAAATTTTTAGTATCTCTTATGTTATTGCTGAGCTTGTAAAATCATTAACTGCTCCTGGAAAATAGGCAGCCTATTTTGAATCTCGAATCAAGCAGGCAGCAGAAAACATCAAAAGTTTGCTAGAGGGGCCGGCTCGATAGCCCAGTGGATAGGGCACCGGCATACCACATGGGAGGCCCCGGGTTCGGTTCCCGGGGACCTCTCCTAGTGGGCAGACCGCCTTGAGAATGGCAAGCTGCCGTGGGCGGGCAGAGCCGCCATGGGCAGGGCAAAAAGCTGCCATGGACAGGGCAAAAGCCGCCACGGGCAGGGCAGGTCACCCGCGAATGGAGCGCAGCCAGCCACCCGCGAACTGAAAGCCGGCCGTGAATGGAAGCAGAAGCCGCCCACAAGCGGGGAAAGTCACGCCTGCGCAGTGACCAGTCTCGGTGCGTCGCTGCAGCGGGGGGGGAGGGGAGATATGTAATAAAATAAATAAATCTTTAAAAAAAAAAAAAAGTTTGCTAGACCAAGAGTTAAATAATAGAATTTCTTCAAAGGGATTATTTTGGGAAAATTTTCTCAGGGAGGAGCTTTATCTTCATATATTCCTCTTAACACACAG
The DNA here is from genome assembly GCA_004027955.1 of Chaetophractus vellerosus. NCBI lineage: Eukaryota > Metazoa > Chordata > Mammalia > Cingulata > Chlamyphoridae > Chaetophractus > Chaetophractus vellerosus. The sequence continues at coordinate 4,684 of PVKH010025740.1, read as the reverse complement.
GAGAACCTGGCATTGTAGTTGCACTCATTTGCTGGCTTCCACTTCAAGATTCATTTCCACAGGGTCCTATCAGTGGTGCCAATAAAGATATTTCTATTGTCCAGTGCCATGGAGACTGAGACTCTTCGGTTCCTCTAATTATTAGTTCTCTTACTGCTGAAAGGCTAAAAACATTGGTAAATCCAGAAAATGTAACCTTCAAATTCTATGAGGGCATGCTGCACAGTTCATGTTACCAAGAAATGATGGACATCAAGTAATTCATTGGTAAATTCCTACCATCAGTTGATTGACATCACTAAGAGGCCTTGTGTAGAAGTACACCAGCATCATTGTAGCAGAGTAGAAATCTTTAAACTTCTTGTTGCAGTGTTAGAATGTTTTGCGAATACATACATACCAATGACACAGACTAAATAAACGTCTCCTCATGGGAAATTTATGTTCTTTTATGTTTATAACCATTTATTTGTATAACATGATCTCAGAGTATACTGGCATTAAAATAGATAAAGCAGCTACCTTCTTTTTTAGATTTAATTCATAAAAATAATATATTGCCAAAACCAGAATTTTTATTATACCATTTGGAAATTATTAGTCTGCTTAATGAAAATTTGCTCTGGTGTAAATTAGCAGCTAAGAAATAAATGATTTAAGCATGCTGTGAGTTACACTATGGATTTATTCTAGAATTGACTAGTCACCATGCAGTGCTTATATTTTCACATGTTTTCATATAAACATAATAATTGTAATAGAGAGAAAGATCTAGATGGCATTATATTTTTGCTAATGATAGGGATAATACTTTTAATTGTTAATGAAAATGTACTATTGCTCTCCTCAATTAAAGGCCCTTTTATTTTGGGAACCAGACTTTTTTTTTGCTATCACTTTCTTTTCCTCTCTAGAAAAGACAGAGACAAATATCACTCCCCAGCCTTAGACTCCTGGTGTTCATAAATGCTGTAATTTGACATTCTGAATCACAAACATATGGTATTTATAATTATTATGAAAGCAGAAATCACTTAGAACTTCTGCACTACTTGTTTTAGCAACTGTATCTTAGTTCAAATTTAGACTTATTCACTTATTAGACACTTTAGTTCAGGTAACAGGAATAATTCTGTGATTTTAATTTTCTGTAACCAACTGGAAGAAATTAATAATTCATACTCTAGTATGTTCTGAAATATTTAAGAATTGATCTTTAAACTTGTAATTTCTAAGGCGATTTGGTCTAAGATGATTATCCTACTAGCGTAGAGTTTGTTTACTTATTTTGTACCTGTTTGAAACCAACTTCTATGAAAAGTTACACTCCATCAGAAAATTTTGCTTTGAAATTTTGACTTTATTCAAATTATTTTTTAAATTAGTTTTTGTGCAAACATAAAAATAGCAAACTTTTGATTTCATATAGTCAAAATTTTCAGATTACTGGTAAAAATTATTTGAAAACAAATGTCTGGGAAATAAAGGTTAGTCAGACCTTTGTTCATATGGAATAATTAACATATGGTTCAATATTTAATTGCGCTGCATGCTTGGTATTTTTGAACTGTTAATATTTTGGCTGTGTTCCAACTGATCAAAGCAATGGTAGGATTGCATCTTTACAAATGGATGAAAAGTGGTAATTGAAATAATTTGGCTGTGCACAATACAGCATGTTCATAATTAAGCCATCTGTTTGGGTCTGGATTTAAACTTCTTAAACAGTTATTAACAAACATATTGTCCTTTACTTTGAAGAATATAAACAGTTATACTCAGTTATACAAATCGGCAAAATCTTATCAATGGTAAGATATCTTATTCTGTTGAAAAGTTTTGGGGTAGTGTGGGAAAATGTAGATCTCTTTATAGTTTTATCAAAGTGAAATAAAATTAAATTCTGATTTTCAAAAAAATTGAATTAGGACTGACTTTCTCATGGTTTTGTCTTTGTAGCAATATGAACTGCTCCCCATTATAATTGGTCATAACACACCCTTTGATATTTTCTATGATCCCCAGAACCCTGCCCTCTTATGCAAGCCAGGTGTTAAAACAGATTTCGTATGTAATATGCACACTCCTGGGTATTTGTTTAATATATTTCTTGTGAAATATGAAACACTATGTTGTATAGCTAAAGAGTTACGAACGGGTATGATAATGACAAGGTATAATGGGATTATTCTAATAAGAAAGAACAATTGCCTTTAGGGATTGAGGGAGAAAAGGACTGGGATAAATAGCCCTTGAGTGTCACATGGTGGTCACCTAATCCATTTATTATCAACTAAAGAGGTCAATCAGATGCTCCTCTGCAAAATATATGAATCATAGTTTGAACCTACTGAATGAGAATCTCTAGTTAAAGGGAACAGCAACAGAGGGAAAACATAGAAATTTTTTAAAAGGACCCCAGAAATACGCATTCTAAGGAAAACTTTTTCACATTTGTTTCATCTTGCTATTTAAAAAAAAGAATTCACTTCTATGGAACTGAAAGCTAATTAAATGAACAAAACAATGTTATCCGTGCTGTTATGCCATGGGCTGTATAGCCTGTTACCAATGAAATATTTTCCCATGGAAGCTTTCTTGGTCTGGGGTGACATGATGATTTTGCTCTTGGTGTCACATGTAAATAGATCATTTGCAAAACAACTTAATAATGGGGACAGAAATTCTCACAGTGGATCCACAGCCCTCCAGTGGCAAGACATCTAAGCTGCTGGGAACTTATTTGGGAATTTTTGATGGAAGGAACTCAGGTGGATGCATTACATTGCTCTGTATGGAAAAGATGAAAACTTTCTTTGTGGCTATCTTGGCTATTTGCTGTTTCTTACATAAGGATTTTCCAAAGAACCTTGGGGAGGGAACAAACATTTGATTTTCCAGAGGATGGAACAAGCTAACAACTGTTTTCTATATGTTGGCATGTTTGAAATATCAAGGCTTCTCTCAGAGGTGAAAAATTCATTACATTAACAAGAATATCAGTGGTTGAATCCACCGGTGAATATTTCAAGAATGCTGAATGAGGTTCAGACTCAAAATATTTTGAGAGTTGATCTGTGAGTAATGTAGTCAATACTTGACAATAATTTGACTTTCTGAGTTAAGAATCAATTTCATCTCGCGTCTCTCTTCTTCCTAATTCTTTCCCACCACACTTTCTCCTGCTTTCTCTTTCTTTCTCTCCTCTCTCTGTCTCTCTCTCTCCCCACACACACTCTCTCAGACACACACACACACACACACACACAAAAAGCAGTGTCAGCTTCTGATATGGTTAATCATTATAGCACAATTGGATGTAATCTAATATCAAGAAAGAGTCCAGCCCATCCTGATGGGATATTAGTTAAATAAAGTTTAATTACTATGGCACTTTCAAATTCCTTTATGAATCCCCAAAAGACAAAGGTTATGTTTGTGAATTAACCCATTACTGAGGGTGTGAGACCCTTTCAATCAGTCTAAGTCAGTGAGGTGTGACTCAGGTTGAGTGCCTGCTCTCTTGCTGCGACTGACATAAATGGAGACATACACAGGAGATGGGCTCTGCCATGTTATATTGATTCTGCCAGGTGAGAGAGGACTGCAGGCAAACAGAAGCCTCAAAGAGCCGAGGCCCAAGGAAAAATGAGCCACATGCCTGATAACTCACAGGGGAACTCGAGAAGAAAGGGGAGCAGTCAGGACTGATAGAGGAGGCCCAGAAAGAGTTAAGTCCTATGTCTGGTTGCCCACAGCTCAGCTCTAGGAGATGGTAGATTCTGGAGGGGAAGGCAGAGACCTCGGCAGAGATCAGTGACCATCTTGCTTTACCACATAGCCAGACAACAGGATCAAGGGTAGCTGACTTTGGTGAGAAAGCACCTCTGATGGGGCCTCAATTTGGACATATCACAGCCTCAGAACTGTAAGCTTTTACCCCAAATAAATCCCCTTTATAAATGTCCATCTGTTTCTGGTATTTTGCACTGGCAGCCTTTGGCAGAGAAAATATAGATCAAGAAAACTAGCCTTATAAAAAATTTTTAAAAAATTAAAAGCTACCCAGAATAAAATGGATGAATTTTACTTTGTGTGAACAAAGCCAGTTCTCTAAGGCCAAAAAAACCCACAACAAAAGCAAAAATAATTGATTACCATAAAGGATCTTGTTTCCATCCATGCATTATCTCAAGTTATTTTATTTAGTACTTTTCCAACCCTTTCAAATAGGTGTCAATTATACCATTTTGTAGATGAGAAAAAATGAGGCTGAAGGGAGCAACACATTGTACAAAATCACTCAACTATTACAGAACACATTCAGGCTAAAGCTCAAGACTTTTTTTCTAAGTTGTGAGATTTTGAATTTTATTTTATTTTCACTAATCCTGGGAATATGTTTCCAGAAGACCAGTTTCCAGGGTCCCTATCAAAGAATAAATTTCAGGAGAAGGAAACTTATTTCTAACTCCCAATTTTTCCACCTCTTCTTCCCCTTTAACAGTCTGTTCTTCTTCCTCACCAACTCCTCAAGAAAAGCAGAGCTTTATTTAGAAGTGATAAAAATAGGCCTGCAAACCCATAGCAAGGTTTCTCTCTGCATATGATACACAGGGACGCTTAAAGGAAGGGCCCTGGTGGCCTGTACAGACGCCCTTCTCCATACCCACTGAGCCCAGGC